>LNAC01000008.1:3086691-3097178 GCA_002007465.1 Ailurus styani
CCCCCCGCCCCCGCTCCCCGTTAAGGTCTGGGGCCCCTCCTTGGCCACCTTTCCTCCCCTCCCTCCCTCCCCGAGACTTCCCGCCCGCCTTCTTTCCACGCACCAGCCGGGAAGGCTTTGGAGACTAACTTGGAGCCTCAGGGCTCCACCTCACAGCCAGAGCTGACCATCCCAGCCACCCACCCCGCAACGTGTCGAGTGGGTCACGGCACAGCCCGGACTCCGGCTATTGGCCGCCAGGGGACAGCAGAGGCCGCCTTCTACAGACCTCGGGGTGGGGTGGGGGTGGGATTGGGGGGAATCACGTCGCGGTCTAATCCTGTCCAGGTCCTGCTGTGCGTGGCAGGGCAGGTTTGCAACCTTAAGTGGTTTTGAAAGCAGCTTTGTTCTTTCAGATTTTTCCAGGACTACTCTTTCTAAGTGACTTCCAGTCAATTATCCCTGTTCCAAGTTGTTTGAAAGTCAGTTGTTAGAGGAACTTTAAACAGAGGTCAAGGCAGATATCTGGATGAGTCCTCTGGGCCCCTCCATGTGCTCTCCCATGTCCCTGGCTACCAAAGCTTGGCCAGGCCCGCTAGTGTCCGCCCTGTATACTCCCTGGTGCCAGTTGGCCAACCTCCAGCTACTGTCTTTCAGCCCAGTATCTCCAGAGCCCTGGCCTTCACTTACCTCCAACCTATGGTCCAATCTCTTTCCCTCAGTAGCTTCTTCCCAGTCTTCCTAAAAGCCTCTGTTGGCCCTGTTCCTCTCACTGCACACAGGTCACCTGTACCTGGTCTCACCAAGTCCCACCTCGCCCTCCTCTGCCTACTCCAGTCAGGCCTGCTCCTCCCTCCACAAAACAGCCCTGGCCCAGGGCCTCAGGGACCCACACATTGTTGATCCCCGCTGAAGCTCCATGTGCACCTTCTCAGGCATTTGACCCCTGCCTGGCTCCCAGGAGCCCACTTCCTCCCTGGTTTCCTCCCACCTCCTCCTGGCTTCCCCTGCTCAGCTCCTTCTCAGATTCCACCTCATCTCACCCACCTCCTAACAGACATGTCCCAGAGCTCCATCCAGACTGCTGTCCTCCTGTCGACACTCACCACTGTCCTCTCATCCGGGCCCCTTTGCATCTCAGACCCAAAGCCCCAGCACTGGCCACTCTATTGAGCTTGAGTCCCGTAATCCAGCATCTCCACTTTGATGTCCAGTCAGTGTTTAAAGCTTTTTTTTTTTTTTAAGATTTTGTTTATTTATTTGATGGGGCGCCTGGGTGGCTCAGTCATTAAGCATCTGCCTTCAGCTCAGGTTATGATTCCAGGGTGCTGGGATCGAGTCCCACATTGGGCTCCCTGCTCAGCGGGAAGCCTGCTTCTCCCTCTCCCACTCCCCCTGCTTGTGTTCCCTCTCTCGTGCTGTGTCTCTCTCTGTCAAATAAATAAATATAATCTTTAAAAAAATAAAAGAGAGAGAGCGAGAGCAAGAGAGAGAGAGCAAGCAAGAGGAGGAGGGGCTGAGAGAAAGGGACGAGCAGACCCCCTGCTGAACAGGGAGACCAACCTGGGGCTTGATCCGGGGTCCTACAACCTGGGGCTTGATCCGGGGTCCTGGGATGGCGACTGGAGTGGAAGGCAGACACCCAACCCACTGAGCCACCCAGGTGCCCCTGTTTAAAGCTCTTCATGGGCAAAACTGATCTCCCTCCCTCCCAAGAACTGCCTCCCTCAGCCGATGTGGTAGCAGTTGGGTCCCTAGACAGCCTTAGTGTCACCCTAGACTTGTCTGACTGCCTCACTCAGTGTCAGTCACAATGACTTCCCCGTTGCCCCTCTCATGGGCACATTCTGCCTCAGGGCTTTGCACTGGCTGATCCCTTTGGCTGGAATGTTCACTGCAGGCATCGACATGACTTCCTCCCTCTCTGGATCTCTGGTCAAACATCTCTTTCTCAGTGAGGCCCACCTTGGACCCATGTCCAGAGCTCCTGTTCTTTGTTGCTCTTATCTTGCCATTGTCAGTCCCTGTGGTACTGACTGACCATGTTCTAACAAAGGATGTCACTCCCTGATTATGTTTCATGTTTCTGGTCTGAATTCAATCCCGAGGCTAGGATGTGAGTTCAAAGAAGGAAGGGTTGGGACTCCTGAGTGGCTCAGTTGGTTAGGCAGCTGCCTTTGGCTCAGGTCATGATCCCAGGGTCCTGGGATCGAGTCCTGCATCAGGCTCCTTGCTCAGCAGGGAGCCTGCCTCTCTCCCTCTACCTCTGCCTGCCATTTTGCCTGCTTGTGCTCTCTCTCTCTGACAAATAAATAAATAAAATCTTAAAGAAAAAAGAAGGAAGGCAGGGTCTTCACTTTGTTCACCGCTATGTGTACTGGTGCTGGAAGAGTGTCTAGCTTGGGAAATCTTCATAAACACTTGTTGAATGAATGAACCCCTTTCCCATCAATGGGGGAAGGTGTGCATGCACACACAGGTGAGGAGGGTTGGTCAGAGGAGACCAAGGTGGGGCTTTGGCCCCTTTCCCTGGTCTAAATCATCTCAGTTTGCTATTATAAACAATTGTAAGAAAAGCAGTGAAAAGAAATATAGACCTCTGTGCTGGACTTTCCGGCTGCTTCAACTTGTTAATTTTCCAAGCGGAGCAAATTTTAAAAAGGAAAAAAGAAGAGAAAGAAAACCTAGGAAATTCTTCAAAACATACAAAAATGCTTAAGTATGACCAAGGGCCTGCAGACCCATCCTTACAGAGTGGCTGGACCTTTTTTTTTTTTTCAGAGAGAGAAGGAGAGCTCAAGTGGGAAAGGGGGCACGGGACAGGCAGAGGGAGAGTGAGAGAATCCCAAGAAGGCTCCTTGCCCAGGGCAGAGCCTGACTCAGAACTCGATCCCACGACCCTGAGATCATGATCTAAGCCGAAATCAAGAGGCGGACACTTAACCGACTGAGCCACCCAGGGGCCCCTGAGCAGCTGGAGCTTGACAGCCAGGGACAAGGGATACTCGTTTTCAGGCAGCCAATGTGGGCACTTGGCTTTTAGATATAGTCTAGTGGCCACATCGTCTGCCCCCTCCTCCTGGAGAATGCTGTCCAGTGGCCAGGCTGGGGGAGACCTTGTGAGGCAGGCAGAGAAGACCTCTGGGGGGTCAGAGTCCTTCCTCTACGCCAGATCTGGGGGGCAGGGTGGGGCGCTCAGGTGGAGCTGCTGTCAGCGCATCTTCTTGGTCTAAGAGGCCTAAAGCCAGGCCTGGGTTTTTATGGGAATCCAGGCAGGCCTACTGCTGCCATGACCTGCAGCCTTCTTAAGACAGACGGAGTATGAGAAAAGACCCCCAGGGTCTGTCGGCAGGCTGGACCCTGTCCTTCCTTGCCTCTCACTCTCCAGGAGCCAAAGTTTCCATGCAGGGCTATGGCCCAATCCGAGGAGGAGGAAGCCAGAGACCCCCAGAGGGTGGCCCTTACACCGGGACACTCTGGGCTGCAGCCACCTCTAGGCCAGTGTCCAGCTCTTTTCTGGGGCTGCAGGGCTCCTGGGTAAGTCCCCAGGCTGAAGTCAGGCGCCTGAGGCTAAAGGGAACTAGATTCAGGAAGCCCCCCTCTGGTTAGCTGGCACTGCCATGGCCTAGCAGCCACCAGCTTGAGGAAATTCTTTCTTCAGGGGTTTCCCAAGCTGGCAGCTGCCTTGCCAGTTCAAACCGGATTTTTCCTGCTGTCCTTTCCCCGCGGCCTAGCCGGGTGCGGGGTCTCTCCTAATGAGGGTTTGGTGCCAAGGCCTGGGCAGCTCCATCTTGCTGGATACCAGCTGGTTTAGGCCTGCCCCGGGCAATGGGCAGCTTCCCAGTCCCAGTGGGGGCCAAGGCACCTGGGGCACCCTGCCTCCTTAGACTAGCCCTGCCCTGCCCTGCTTGGGACCCTCTATTCAAAACCCAGGGCCCCCAGCACAGGAACTCACTAACCCACCTTCATTCACAGTGGGTTTTACTCTTAATAGCAGATCAGCCTGACAGGTCACAGGATTCCTGGACTCTTGTTCCCAGACTTGAGGCATTGACAGAGGGCTGATGCGGCAGCCAGGGAGGGCAGGGGGCCCTTCGGCAGGGCTTCCGCAGGGCTCGGCTGCCCCCCGCTCAGACCCTCCCTGGAGCTGCTGGGGATGCACCTCACGTTGCCTCCTTCCGGAGGCCTCTCTCTGTCCCATTTCCTGGGGCCTCATTAATTCCTCCCCACCTCACCCCGTGAGAAAGCAGGTCTGTGCTGAGCCTGGCCCGGATCCAGAGCTGAATCTGAGCATGCCGCTGGCTGGTTTGGGAGGAAGGGGGCCTGTCCCCACTCTCGTCTCTGGGAAGGAGGCAGGAGGGGGCTCCCATTACCATCCACGTCCCGACATCTACCCACTTTCCAAGAGCACCGGGCCAATGGGGATCAAGAATACACAGCAGAGCTGGTCTTACGTATAATATTTATAAAAGGGGGCCCGCCGCCTCTCCACTCCTGCCCCAGACCAGCCCCTGGGGTGTTTGGCTCCCAGGGGCAGAGACATCCCGGGCCCCAGCTTCTTTCTTCTTCCAGAAGTGGAATGTGAGCTATGGCCCAGGCTTGGGGTGGGGGGAGTCCCAGCCTCCCCAGGACTGGTGAAGGGACAGGGTAGGGGTCCCTTGGGGATGCCCACACCAGCCTCACACTCAAAAGAACCTGCTGGCTCCAGGTATGGCGGGGGAGGGGGCCTGCTTCTGGTGATAGGGATGGGAGAAGGAGACGAGAGTAGCCAAGGGCCTGAGTCCAAGTGCCTGAAAGGGGCCTCAGGGACAGAAGTGGGAAAAGGCAAGTGAGCTGTGGGAGATGAAGCCCCAGGGTGCAGACCTCAGCCCAGCAGCAAGGTGGGAGATGGCTGCAGGCCTGGGTTCCAGCTCTGTGTGCCCTGCAGACTGTGTGACCTCAGGAGGCAGCGGCTGGGCCTCAGTGTATGCATCTGTGCAAGGAGAACAGAGGCTTGGGGGGATCTGAGGCAGGAGGGAGGGAGCAAGTGTACAGCCCCACCCTGCTCTCAGCCCATGAATCCCCTGTAGCACAGGAGCCCAGCAAGGTCGCCGCCCAAGGGCCTTGGTCCTGGCTCTAACAAAAACCTTCCACAGAGAGGACGTGAGGCAGGGCCCAATGTCGTAGAATTAACCGCGTCTTTCTCCTCCCCCTTGGCTGGATGGGAGCAGGGGCTGAAGACTCTGGGCAGGGGTACTTGGACGAGTAGACAGAACAGGATGGGTGTCTCCTCCTAGTGGCTTCCTCCATGCTGGCCGGTCCCTGACACCCAGTCAATGATGATGAAGCTCAAGCTCATGGTCATCAGCAAGAGGCCAAGCACAGCGAAACAAAGGGCCTGTGGGGTCAGGAATCAGAATCAGGGGTGAGATCAGGGCAGCCCCCTGAGCCCCACACCAGGCCACCAACCTCCAGGACCCTCGTACCAAGATTTTGGGCGTGGACTTTGCGGGTTCCCTCTCGGTGGGTATGATGCGGAAGTAGAAGATGGCAGGGAAGATGAAGATGAGGCATGGGGCCGATGTGGCACCTGCAAAGAACGAGGCATGTCTGCACATTGGCTAAGTTCTGGGGGTGGACCCTTCCATGAGATCAAACATTCTTTGTTGGCAGAGTCTCACCTGGAGACTCTATTGGGAGTTCTGCCTGATTCTGGAGAGCCCACCAGTCCCTCCCCTTGTTCTCTGTCTACCTGGATGGAAAGTTAGGGCTGGCATAGAGGAATCTGTCCATGAATGAAGCTAGCAAAGAGAAGAGGCAAGCCAAGAGATAGAGACAAAGCCCTGAAGATATTGGGCTCCTAGATATAGCTATTCCTGAAGGCTTTTTCATTATTTGAGCCAATACGTTCCTTTCTGCTTAAATCATTTTGAGTCAGATTTCAGATATATAGAACCTACAGTCCTGTCTATGATATCCCTGACACTCAGCCCCCAAGCCTGTGTGTTGGTCACTGCAGACTTGGGTTGGAGAGTGAGTCTCCTGAGTTGGGCTACCCCAAAGATATCTCAGAATTGTCTGATCTTCTAGCTCAGAGCCCTAACTATGATTGGACAGTGGACAGAACACCAAACCTACAGTCCCATGATCCTAGAGTTAAATCAAGACCCCCCACTTACCAGCTGTATGGCTCTGCTACTCCCCTAATCACGATGGACCTTAATTTCCTAATATGTGAAATGGGGACAAGACCCAGTGAGATCCTTTGTAGAGGTCCCTGGCACCTGGGCTCCATCCCATCCCCCAGCAAGGACAACTACCTCTGGTTTTGAGCCCTCCAAAAGGATTAGAATAGCCTTAAGGGCAGAATCTCAGACAGCAAGCCAAGCTGTGCACCTGGCCAGCAGCCATCACTTAAATGTAGGGTATGATCTCAGGAATCTGCCAGGATTTGCAGGTAGGAAATTCTCTGGGCCAGTGCCCTGCCTCTACGCACAGCTGGGCCAGACCCTCACCGATGACCCCGAAGATGCCCAGGATGTTAGGGGCGAAGATAACCAGCAGGTTGATACAAGTGAGCAGGCCAATGGCAATGAGCGTGTGCCGTAGCCAACTGAACTCCTGGTTCTTAAACAGCATCTGCTGGATCGCACGGCGCACCTGGGGGGCGGGGGATGGGAAGAGTCACCAGTCTGTCAGCTCCCTCCGGCCCACCCTGCCTTGGTCCACCTACCCACCGGCTCACCGGAAACAGAACGATTGGCACGGTGAGTGTGACGGCCATGAGCACGGCCACACGCACACAGAGGATCAGCACGTCGAACGGGTCCACCTTGCTGTAGGTGTGTAGCAGCTCCGACTCCACCCCGTCTGCGGCAGGCAGGGAGGGTGGTCAGCAGCCGGCCCGGGGAGGGGGGTGGGCTCTGAGCCTGGCTTGACCCTGACACTGTGGGGAGTGGCAACAGACTCACCTCCACAGCTGCAGGGCACAGTCAGGCATCGCGCACCTACTTAGCGCCTACAGTATGCAGGGTGCCATGGCCGCAGGCCAGCCCCGTGCCCCCCAGCCTGGCCTCTGCCTCTGCCCCCATGGTCCAGCCATACCGTAGAAGGTGAGGTAGCCGAAGAGGGCAGCCAGGAAGTACATGACATACATGACGGAGATGGACAGGTTGGAGATGTGCTGCATCTTCCTCTTGGAGGGACTGTGGCGAAGCAGGGGAGGGGACTGGTGCCAAGCTGGGCCACCCCAGAGGTCCCCGTGTACCCTGGGGTCTCTCTGGCACCACACCCTCACCATGTGGCAGCTGAGGAAGTCTCCTGCTTGCCCCCAGTTGCCCTCAGGGCAGCCATGGAAATCTTTGAAAAAGTGACTTGGCCCCTGTCGCTCCCCACCCCCCACCCCCTGTCCTGTCAGGACCACATCCTTCTCCCCAAACCAGCTTAAGGTGGCCGCCCCCGCCCCCCGCCACAGACACCTACTCCTTGAGCTCTGTATAGATGGGCAGCACCTCGGGATGGCAGACGAAGGCAAAGGCCATGATGGGGATGGTGTATGCCGTCTGGGGAGACACAGGGGCCGCGTCAGGGCAGGCCCCCACCCTCTCACGGGGCCCACCGTCCCCACCCTGGCCTGTCGGGACCTGGGAGTTGAGTGTGAAGTAGCTCGGGGTGCAGAGGGCTGCGGTCTGTGTCTCAGCCTGTAGCTGCGCCTCCTCCTTGGTGACCTCCACGAGGCTAAAGTTGCCCGTGACGTTGGCGAAGTTGAGGGGCAGTGGGCAGGGCACGTGGAACTTCTTGTAGATGACCTGGGTTGGGGGAAGGATGGGAAGCTCAGGGCCAGGCTAGATCTGCCCCAGGGGTCACTATGAAGCCACATCTAGATCACAGCAGAAGGAGCTGCCTTCTGACCCAGGCTTCCCAGAAAGTCCTGACCCCACTGACAGAGGAGCCCCCCTGCCCCGCGCCCCCCTCCCAAAGACCTGTCCTCCTGGACAGAGACTCACTGCGATTAGGAAGAATACCATGCAGCTGAGAGAGAAGCCGCTGGAGTAGCCCAGGTAGCCTGCAAAGTGGGGGGGGGGTGGTGGCTGTGAGGCTGGGGTCCCCTCCCAGGCATCCCTCCAACATCCCCCTCCAAGGCCTAGGCCTTGCCGCACTCACCAAGCTGCCGCATCAGCGCCAGAGGCAGGATGACCGTGACAGAAACTAGGATCACCAGGTAGTTCCCGTTCATGTACCAGTCCCTGCAAGGACAGGAGTGCGGAGCCAACGTCAGTCTACTCAGCCTCGGGCGGGGGGGGCGCCTGTCTCCATACCTAATCGGTGCCACCCATGATGCGACTGAGTGGCCTCTGAAAAATACTTGTTCAGAGCTCTGAGTCTCCCTTTCCCCATCTGCACAATGGACGTTCTGTCAGCACTCTCCTGGGCGAGGTGAGGACTAAGGTGCTCAGCTCCAGCTTGGTGACCATCACAGGTATAGTCACTGCTCTTGTTTTTCTCAGGATACACAGGTCTGACTCCAGCTTCCCCAGGGAGTGGCCCTCAGGGGCCCAGGGAGGCGGGGGGAGGAATGAAAGAACCTGGCTCTGGGGGTGGGACATTTTCCATGGGGGCCTCAGGGACTTGCCAACTTCCGGTCCCCTTGTGTTCCCTCCTGGCAGCTGTATCTTGCATCATCCTACATCCCACCACCACCAAGGGACAGGGGACGCAGAGAACTAAGGGGATAAGGAATGAGACTCTCCTTCCCAGGGAAGGCTAAAGGCCAACTCCTTGGGAAAGGTCCCCAGGACCGGTGGGGGGATGGGAGGCAGGGAAGAATCCTAACTGGTTCCTCCCAGAGCTGCTCTCAAGTTCAAACCCCTCTGCTTACCTGGGCTGTGTGGCCAAGGGCACGGCCTGGCTGTCTTCTCTGTCTCCACCCACAAAACATGGTTGATGCCATTAGTGCTGTCTAAACTGACGATGGGCAACTGGGACACCATGGGCTTAATTTCTTGGTTGGGGGGGTTACCACCCAAGCCACAGTCAGGAATAGCAGGCGCTTAGAGCTAAGCCCAAGGCTCTCAGGCCCTTCCGCGCTCACAGGCTGGGTCCAGGCCCAGGTGGGGCCCAGCTACCTCAGCCTCACCCCACCCCGTATCCCAACTGGCCCTCCTGGGGCGTTCCCTTAGGTGTTCCCTAAATGAGTGTCCACCGAATCTTAGCTCTGCCGGAAGCTCTCTGCCCCTCCAGCAGCCCCTTGCAAGCACGGTCTCGTCTCTCCCACTAGCCCAGCCTGGGTTCCCGGGGCCCGCAGTGCGCATGGAGGGGTACACTGAGGCTTCCACCCTCACCCAGCCCCTCCCCACCCTGGGGCTCACGAGGTTTGCTCCTCCAGGTTCAGGAAGGTCTGTATGACAAGGGGCAGCTCAGACTTGATGATGTACAGGTAGCTGGACATGGCTGGGGGGAGAGGGGTAGCAGGCGCTGGGATCAGCCGAAGCAGCCAGCCTTCAGACTGCCCACCTGCCGCCTGCCTGCTTCTGCCTGCCTGCCTCACCTCCGATATTCTGCAGTGTGATGGCCAGGGCTGCTGCCAGCTTCCCTGGGGTCCCAAAGGCACGATAGCCCAGCTGCTCATACGCACGGATGCCTGTGGGCACGAGCAGTCAGAGGAGTCAGGGGTGCTCTCCCCAGTCCATCCCTCCCTTGGTTCAAGTTGGGTCGGAGGCTCACCCACAATCCCTGAGGACTTGAGTAGCAGGTGGATGGAGTAGCTAGAGAGCAGGGCGACAGCCGTCAGCAGGAACCTGAGAAGGATGGTTGGAAGGAGGTCACCTGGGGCTTCCCGGACTGGCAGGGGCGAGGAGCTCTGGGATGCCGGGGTGTGTGGGTCTGTGACCCAGGCCTCTGGACCCCCAACAGGTGTAGATCCAACAGGCCCCAGCAGTGGTGAACGCCACCCAGTTTGACCTAGGGTGAGCCGTGACCCAGAAGGGGCCTCTGAGCACCACCTCCTTGCGTTTTTGGAACAAACATGTTTTCCATTTGGGCGGCAGGGCAGAGCTCCCAGGTAAAGGACACGTGTGCCCACACAAGGCCTGGCCGCGGGGGCTAGATCGTCACGTGGAAAGGTGGTAGAAGGATAGACTCGGGTCTGTTAGGCTTGCCCTGTGTCGTAATCTCAGCGGGTTTGCTGGGAAATGAGGGATATTTGTCTGGCCGTGACGAGTTTTTTTAGCTGTGGTTTGGGTTAAGCCCACTCACTGCAGCCTAGGTCTTGGGATGGGAACCGGGCGGGTCCTGGGAGGTCATGGCGGGTGGTGGCCTGTTTAGGGCTCCTGTCTCTAGAATTTTCACTGGGGAGACTTACAGGAAAAGGATGATGCCTGTGTTGGCCATGGCATAGGCGAGCCCCAGGATGCCGCTGCCCATGATGGCGTTGCTGAGGTTGAACACTGACATCCCAAATGAGGTCTTCCCCTCGAACTGCAGGCACCAGAGTTAGACGGGGCGGGGCGGGGGAGGGGGGGGGTCAGGGG
>LNAC01000008.1:3107876-3140308 GCA_002007465.1 Ailurus styani
ATCCCAGGACCCTGAGATCATGACCTGAGCCGAAAGCAGAGGCTTTAACCCACTGAGCCACCCAGGCGCCCCTCCTCCTCCCTCTTCAGTCATGTCCCCTCAGCCTCCATCTAGGTGGCTTCCTCTCACCGTGTCACCACCTCCCCGGGCACGTCATCCACACGGTGCCCCAGGACCCTCCCCTGACGGGGAGGCTCCATCTTCGCCTCCAACCCAGTGGTCCCCAGAGCCCAGCATCGGCGCCCACTGACGGCTTAGATACTCCGCGGGGCCCTGCCTCACACTCAGCTCGCCTCCTTGACATCCTCCTTGTCCCAGCTGGCCTCCCCCACCCCGCCTGGCTGGCCACACGTGTTCCTGTCGTTCTCAGAACCTGCCAGCCTCTTCCGCTCCCTGACGCTCTGCCCTCCTGGTTCCCCACCCTGTCCCACCTCCTCAGCAGGCTCTTACTTGTCCTTCAACCCCCCAGGAGAAGAAGGCCTCTGAACACCCTAGGCAGCTCTCCCTGTACTTCACGTGGCCACTGCGCAGCCTGTGTCTCCGAGAGCTCCCTCTGGGTCGTCTAGACAGGAAAGCTCCCGCCAGGTTGGAGGGTGTGAATCAGGAAAAGCCTGATGGGGAAGCAACTTGTGGGCTTGGCTCTGCCAAGGGGAAGCAAGGCACAGGCCAGGGTGAGGAAGAGAAAGGGCATTTGGGTGGAGGTAACAGTCCGGCTACAGGAAAACCTGAGTATGAGTGTGGGATTAGCGCCGGGAGGTGGAAGGCTGTGTCCGGGGGCAGGACACTTGGCTTGGAGTCAGGTGGGGGGTTTCGAGGCCTCAAAGGAGAGGAGGGTTCTCACCTCCACGCCCCAGCACTGAGGACCCACACCCCGAGCTCCTGACTATACTCTGCCCAGTTTGGTGTCTGGGAGGCTCCTCTCCAGGGACGAGCAGGGGTTAAACTGGTGTAATCCAGGGTGTGGAACCCCGTGAGGGACCCATAGCAGACAGTCCCAGCCAGCCCTCGCCCAGCCTGGGTCCTCAGAGCTGATGACCTCTTGGCTGAGGCCTGCTCCCACAGTTCTGGGCTGCCCTCCCTCTCTCCCGAGATCTGGCCCCCAGCTCCTCTGGCCACTGAAGCGGCTTAATGAGCCCAGGTCACATGGGTTATGCTACTGCCTGTGGGGAGGGCCCGAGCCCCTAGTGGCCACCCGACCAGGCCCTGACGTCAGCGGCATTAACCGTCCACCAGGCTTGTCTAATCTCTGGTCAGCGGCTGGGCCAGGTTAGTCCCGCCAGAGCCAGAGCTGAAGGCCGGGAGGGCCCTCGGGGGCACCTTGAGGTTGCAGGTCAGGCAGGATGGTGGTGACTGGGGGTGCCCAGAGTAAATGACCCCTACCTACAAGACTAGGGTGTGGCCCCCGTGCTGACTCGGGGCCGGCTCTGATCCTCTGCCCTCAACGGTGACTCAGGCATTGAGCACCCATTGACCCTGCTCCTTAGGGTGTAATTACACTGGTGCGGTGAGTGGGGCAGAGGAGGCTCCACCCCCCACCCCCGCCCAGACCCCAGCGTACTTGTGGCCCTAGGCAGGGCAACTTGGGGCCAGGCCCTGGCCCCAGCCCCTGGGATCCCAGTCCTGAATCCCCAACCCTGGGGTCAGAACTGCATGTGGAGGGGACTCCCTGGAGGGTGGGGTCCTGCCCCTGCCTGGTGTTTGGGCTTCTCTCTGCCCCTGGCCCAGGAAGGCTGGGGAGCTCTTTACTTTTCTTCCAAGACAAGGTGACTATGTGGAAGACCCCATCAGCCCACGTCTCCTTACAGCCTCTTCCCTTCCGAGCCAACCACGTCCAGCTCCTCAAAGCCTTGTCTTCCTCCTTGCCTCTCCCTGCTAAATCCTGAGCTTACTCCCCTCACTCCAGTAAACTGCTCAATCAGAGGGTCCTTAGTGGAGACGAGCAGCCCGACTCAGCCAGGCCCAAGACCACCCGGTGAGGGTCCTGAACTACTGGCCCAAACCCCATCCTCCCCTCGGGCCTCTGAGCAGTACCAGCGTGGCTGAGTTCCCTAACCCATCCAGGGTCCCTCTACCACAGCCCTGTGCCCAGGCCCGGACACCCTCACTCCCCTCTTTCCATCTCACTTCAGGCTCACAGCTCTGCCCTCCTCCTCATGCTAGGATTCCAGCCCCGCTGCTCTTTCCCCATACCCTTTCATGCTGGCCCCCGGGAAAAAAATGTGTGCCCCTACATATCTGTTTTCATGAAAAATTTTAATGATTACATTTTTTCCAGAAACAGAGTTGTAAAATATTATTGATGATTTTATTTCCATTAAAGCCAGGAAAGTAAGATTATAAATGGTTTCAGATAGAGATAAAATAGCTAAGCTTAAACTAATGTTGAGTTTGAATAGATCTACTTTCAATTTTTCTTTCAACTAGTGTAATATTCTATAAAAAAATTTACCTTTAAAAATACATAAAAACATATATAGGAGTGGACATTTTCCTTCTGCTTCAGGCTCCAGTATATAGCTCAGCAGAGTTCTCTTGGATCTTGTCTTTATTTAAAATTTTGATATTTTGTTCATCATGGGTTTTTTGCAGTGATTTTGTTTCTTTCTTTCTTTCTTTCTTTCTTTTTTTTTTTTTTTGAGTAGGTCATGGGACTTGAACTCACAGCCCTGAGATCAAGAGTCACATGTTCTATGGACTGAGCCAGCCAGACTCCCTCCCCTGCAGTAATTTTGAATTTAAAAATACTGCATTAATAAATTCTTTATCTTGATTCCTGAACTTTTTTGGCACCACCTTACATTTTGCACCCCAGGTGAGTGCCTCTTTCACCTCACCCTAATCCCAGCTCTGCTATTAGTTCCCAGCTTTAAGGGCTTCAGAGACCCATCAGCTTCTGGAGGAAGCCCAGGCCCTCAGGCTGGCACTCAGCATCCGCCCATTGTCTCCCCACCTCATGGCCCCTTTGCCTGCTCTTGCCCTATTGAACTATGGCCCACAAGCCCCTGTTTCTGGGCCTTGTACACCCTACTCTCCCTGACAGAATAAGCTCCTACCTCAGAACTCCCTCTTGATTCAAGATTATCCCTGTGAACGTTTCCCACGGCTCCTTTCCCCTTAAAGACCTCTCGAGAGGCCCAGGTTGGTCCCCTGCCCCCAGGAGCGCTCCTGCCATGCCACGTCAGGCGCTTCTCCCTGGAAGGTTCCATTTTCCCATTGATGTCCAGCCCAGCACTGGGCACTTAATAAATGCCCATGACTCACAATAAATGAATGCTTTTTCCTTCCCCACAAGAAAGGACAGCTGGGGCCTGATGCAAAGGTTTATTGCTGAGTCTGCATCTACCTGAGGGGAGTGTGGACTGTCCTCCAGCCTTGAGAGAGGGAAGCCCCTGTCCTCGACTTAGCATAAGTCCCGGCTCACAGGCCTCAGCAAGGACTCGGGGCTTGATGAGGAACTGGGAGCAGGGGTACAGGGACATGGGCCTCTGTCCCTGACAAAATTCAGACGCGGCCCTCAGTTTTTTCTACCGGGGAATGGGCCCTGAATGAAAAGGGTACTTGAAGTTGCTGGCAAGGACAGGGGGGTTACCTGGGTTTGCCTGCTGTCTACCACCTGAGGCAGACCCCTCTGGGCCCCACCTGGGCCTCAGTCATGTCCCAAATCCTCTGCCTGGGGCTGATCGATGGAACCGGACTCTGCCCCCAGCCACCCCTCAGGACAGTTTGACCATTGGCCACAGCCGGGTGTCAACACTACCCTTCCTCAATAGACCATCCCCTTGGCCCGCTGACCTGGAGTGCTCTGGGTGGGTGGGGGTGAGGCAGGACATGGAGCTGATGTCCAAGGACGGAGGGGGCAGAGCCTGAGGGGGAAGGGGACAGGGGGTTACTCTGAGCCTGCCATGTGGGGAAGGGTCCAGCTTGAATCTCTTCCTGACACCCAGGGGCTCCCAGGCATGCCCCCCAGTCACTAATTCATCCATGTGGGAGCCGCACAGGCCAGAGTGGCTTGGACTTTGGACCCCTGAAGCTACTGAGAGGGACAGTCACTGGCCACTGGGTAGACAGGTGTCAGACTTGTCACATGGAGGTGGTAAGGCTGGAGTGGGCTGATGGTAAGCAGTGGGCCTGCTTGGGGGCGGGATCTCGGCCTGCCCCCCTGCTCTTTGGGAAACTGGGGGGTAGGGCTGTTTGCTGAACCCAGACCCACCAGGTGAGTCATGGGCCCCCTGGGGAGAGAGACCTGCAGGAGATTGGTCAGTTGGGCATTGCTGAGTCACTGTGAGCTCTAGCTGTCCCAAGTCCTGCCTGTCCCTAGCTGGGGCTGGCTGGGGTAGGTCCTGGAGGCCACTGCAGCCAGGCCGTGAAGGGCAGCAGTGGGGTTGGGGGCATAGGGTTCTGGGAGACACGGGGAAGGGTTGGGGCCTCAAGGCTAGTGGGGCTCAGGGTTTTGGGTGTGTGGCTGTTGGGGCCACAGGCTGGGGCCCAGGAGTTCTGGGGGGCTGTTAGGCTCCTGTGGGCTAGGGCTACAAGGTGGCTAGGGCTACAGGGTGTCAGGGACACGCATGAGTTCAGGCACCTGTGAACAGAGAAAAGGAAGTAAGTCAACATCCCTGAGTTCCAAAATAATTCGCCTTAGGCTGAGAGGCACTGTGGGGGTGCGCTTGTAAGCAGTGACACCAGAGGGATGGGGCAGGGTCAGAAGGGATTAGGTGGGTGGGACTTGTGCCCCTGGAGGGCAGGATGGTGGGTGGGCAGTGGGATGGAGCCTGAGGGGCCAGGGTGGGGCCTGGGAATTGGGGGCCGGCAGGAGCCACCAGCCGTGGGAGGCCTGGAGAGCTGGGGCAGGACCTGATGACCTAAGGTGGGGTCTGCTTCAGTGAGGTGGGGTGGACAGCCAGGGATGGAACGTGAGGTATTGAGACCAAGGGGCAAGACAGGGAAGCATCCCAGCCCGCGAGGAGCTTAACCTCAAAAGAGGCCGCAGTCTTTGAGGTTCTCCTTAATGATGATGTCTGTGACGGCATCGAAGACAAATTTGACGTTCTGCGTGTCGGTAGCGCAAGTCATATGGGAATAGATCTCCTTCACGTCGCGTCGCATGTTGAGCTCGAGGAACTGCACCTTGATGTAGTTGCCCGCGTCCTCGTACGTGTTGGGCCCTGGCAGGGAAAGGGGGTGCTTTCCCTCGGTGTCCCCACTCCTTCCCCCCGGCGGGAGAAGCGCAGGCCTGGATGACGGGGTTGGGGCGCCGCCTGGCGGCCAGGCCGCGGGGAAGGGGTTCTCACCGTCGTAATCCGGGAAGCAGATGCTGAGATGCGCCTTTTTGATCTTCTCGGAGAAAACGTCCTTCTTGTTGAGGAAGAGCACGATGGACGTGGTGGCGAAGTAGCGGTGGTTGCAGATGCTGTTGAACAGGTGCAGGCTCTCGTGCATGCGGTTCTGCGGAGGGCAGGAGCTGTCGGGCACCGGGTGGGGCACAGGCAGCCGTCCCCGCGTGGCCACGGCCCACGGGCTCCGGGGCACCCGGGGCCATCCGGCTCAGACAGCCGGCTCCAAGTCGGCCTCTCCCACTGCCCCCCTCAGCGTGGCTGCTGGCTGTCGTGTGTCCTCGTTCGGACTGTTCTGGAACGAATGTCGGCTCTCAGACGCTCCCCGCTCCCGCAGTACTGTCTCCGGCTTTCCCCGGAAGCACTCAGGCCCCGCTTGGTACCCACCACTTCGTCGTCCTCCACCAGCACCATGTCGTAGGCGCTCAGCGCCGCGATGAAGATGATGCAGGTCACACCCTCGAAGCAATGGATCCACTTCTTGCGCTCCGAGCGCTGCCCGCCCACGTCGAACATCCTGGGGAGCAGTCGGGGCCTGAACCCGCGCTTGGAACCCCCTGGGCGCGCCCACAGGCATCCCCTTGCCTTCTAATGCTGGCTGGGGGGGCGCTCGGATGGGACTGGGGTGTGGAGGGGCCGGGCCTTTCTGCGGGGTCGGAGGGGGAGTCAGAGGAGGGGCAGGGCCTCGCTGGGACGGGGCCTGGGGCGGGGGGGCGGTCTGCACTTGCGGCCACACCCCCGGAGCGAGGGCAAGGGCGCGGGGATGTACCGGAAGTGGAGGTCCTTGAAGGAGAACTGCGTCTCAATGATGCCTGTGGTCTTGACACGCGAGCGCAGCACGTCCTGCTCAGTGGGCACGTAGCCCGGGGTGACCAGGCGCTCCAGGTCTGAGAGGTAGCTGCGGGAGACCGCGGGGTGTGGGTGGGTGCGGTGGAGGGGCGTGGGAGGGCCCCGCCCGCACCCCCGCGCCCTGCCTGCGCTCTCACTAGCCCGCGGAGTCGTTGAGCTGGTACTCAGAGGCGCGTTCGAAACAGGCCTGGATACCCGAGTCCTTCCACAGCCGCTGGATGATGTCCGACATCTCCTTGGGCATCGTGCCCTCTTCGATGGTGTCCGCCATGTGCATCAGCTTCCGGGCGTCGTCCTGAGGGCAGGGTGGGAGTTGGTGGTGGTGACCGTGGACTTGAGCCCGGTCTCGTGCCTCGAGTCCCCGGAGGCCCCGCTCAGCCAGTCTCCCTGCACACCTGGCGGGCAGAGTCTCCGTACTGGATGTTGAGCGTGGTCATGGCGCGCACGATGGCGAGGATGGACTGCAGCGTGTTGCCGTAGATGATGGCGATGAACTCGAGGCACTCTTCCAACGAGTACCCATCCTGGTGGATGATCCTGTGGCCGGGGTGAGCCGGGTCAGGGTCAAGTGGACTGGTGGGGAAGGACAGGCCCCGTGCGTGCGCCCACCCTCAGGGACCTCCTAAAGGGCAAGGGCACTCACTTCATCTGCTTGACAATGGTGCTCTTCCCGGACTCACCCGCACCTGAAAGGGAAGCCCCGCCTCAGACAAGCCCTGGCCGCATCTCCCACAACCTCCCCCCCTCCCCCATCCCCCGCAACCCGGCGCGGAAGATGGGGACCGGCAGACTCAAGGCAGGTACCAGTCCAAACCCCAGTTCCACCTGTTTCCCCCACCCCAAAACAAGGTCCCGACACCCTGGAGGAAACACGGTTGAAAATGCCAGGAGTGACGAGGGGTCTGACGAGGGCAATCAACCGCCTCAACTGTGTTGGAGAGCCTCCAAGACCCTTGGTATTTCCATTCTTGGTTGTTCTGAAACCAAAATAAGGAGAACCTGGAGCGCCACATCGTGGAGGGTTTTGGTACTGCACGCAGAGGATTATTTGGGCCAGGTCAACCCCTGGTTTTCAGGGGTTGTAGGGAGGGGAGTGTTTCCAAGAGGCTCAGAGGGAATTAGAGCCTTGGAGTGGGGGAGAAGACAGAGCTGACAGCCCCTCTGAGCCTGCTCTCGCCAGGACTTTGGGCACAGTTAATGGGATTTCTGGCTTAGCCTCTGTCTCCCTGGGGTGCTCTGGCTTGGTCCCTCTGCCCGCATCCAGATGCCTGACTGGGTCCTGGAGAGCCTGGTGTGGGACCTTCACTGCCTCTCAAAGCAGCTCCTTCTTCCACTTGTGGGAGGTAGTGGCCCGGAGGCACTGCATCAATCCCTTCTCTCATCACCCATGGGACCGTGGGCATGGCTTTATTTATTCTCCCCTGGGCCTTAGTAGCTCTAAAAAGGGACACCCGCTTCAGGTCTGCCAACAACAAAGCTCTGGAATCTAAAGGCTGTTGTCTGTGGATCTGGACGGTCCTAGAGGATGCCCCCTCCCAGGAGGACTGTTACCTTCTTCCAAGGAAGCAGCCCTATTGTAGAGCTCCCAAGGAAGCCCCTCGTTTCTGACTCCTGCCTAGCAGGGCTTCTCCAGAGGGGAGGGTGCCTGAGTCAGGGCTCTCTGGGGAGGGGTTCCATGGGTTACCCAGCCCTGGGGAGTCAGAGCATCACCTCTCAGGGCCAGGGCTCCCGCTCAGTTCCCCGACCTGTCTTAGGGTCATTCTGCTTCCCAAGTCACCCCTGTTTCACAGAAGGGCTACCTGCCTGCCCGCCACCCCTACCCCAGCCTCCGACCTGGTGGCAGTGGCCCCACCTGGACCACACCCATACCCAGAAGCAGCAGTTTCACCGTTCGAGCATCCTTCTCAGCATCTTCTTTTAGCTTCTTTTCCAGCTCCCTTGAGTGCTTCTCCTCAGCGCTGGCCCCAGCCCCCATGGTCCCGGCAGCAAGCGAACAGGGTGGTTAGCTGGTTCTTCTAGATGGAGGGGATCCCCAGAGCCAGGCTCGGGCTGGGCTCAGGTCTCCCAACACCCTTCTGACCCCAGGACTGGCAATCAACTGGCTTTCCACAGACCTGTGCAGGCCCGGTGGGGCTGCTTAGTGGGATTTGGGGGCCAAGGGTTCCCAAGAGCCAATGAGGGACAAGGACAGGTGAATCCAGCTCAGCCCCCAGCCCTTCTAATCAGGCTGGCATGGCCCCAATCCCTCAACTGCTGACTTTGCACCCCTCTCTATGAGCCCCAACCCTCTAGGAGAGACTGGAGACAGTCCAGCCCCTGCACCAGAGCAGGGAGACATGTTCCTAGGCGCCAGGCTTGGAAGGGGGCGAATAGGACCCTGAGCCCCTGGGTGGGGGCCGGGGGGCGGGGCTGGTCATAGGAGTAGAGGGAGAAGCAAGCATGGGGCACCTGCCCAGGCCCGGCACCGGACTCGACTCAGCCCTGCTCTCTACTTTGCAAGTTCACACGGGCCCTGGTGAATGGGTGCCCACGTCATCAGCCCCATTTCACTGATAAGGAAGGGGAAGCTCAGAGGGTCACACAGAAGGAAGTAGTTGAGAAGGGCTGGGTAACTCTGGACCAGGGTTCCATACTCTGCAGAGAGTCAAGAAGGAAGGGAGAGCATTGCATTTGCCCTGTACCAAGCGCTGGACCTGACCTGGGCAGGGCCTCGATATACCTCCATGACTCCAACAGACTTTGGGGGGAAGCATGCATGTCTGCTGTGTGTGCGTGGGTGTCCATCCTTTGCTGGCATCAACCAAAGCAATGATATGACACGTTTGTTCACGTGTGCACTTGTATGTACACATGTGCCCGTGTGTCCGTGCCTTGGGGGCACGTGTGCGCCCGTGCATGCCAGGCATATGCGTGCATGTGTGTAGACACACTTTTGTTCCTTTTTCCTCGTGCGCACACGTGCTGATGTGGAATGACATGCCCACCCGGGTATTTGTGTATGGAAGTAAAAATGTGCGCACACGAGTGGTGCGTGCATTAGCATGAACCAGCCTGTGGTTTTCACCTGAGTGTGTGTGCACTTATACACGTGTATGCCCATATGTGTGCACACTTGCGCGTGCCTGTGCCTATGTGTACAGGTGTGCCTGCGTGCAACCAAGTCTCTGATGTGCAGAGATGGCCGGGCCCTTCCAGAGAATATTTTGCGGGCCTGTCGTCAGGTGGGGAAAATGAGTCCCAGAGCAGGTGCTCCCAGGGGCACGGAGGAGGGACACGCTTCCTGTCCTTCTCCCGATCTGTTCCCTGTGGGTGCTCTGAGAGCTGCCTAAGGGCATCCATAGGGCATGCCTGCCTCAGCTGGGGGGCTCTAGGGTCTGCATATGGGTTCAATGGGAGAAGGAGTACTGCTGGGTGGAAGTTGTTCGATTAAGCCTGAAGCTCCCAGGCTCTAGAGATTTCCCACCTTCAGTAGGAAGACCCAAGCCCGGGGCTCTCAAGGCTCCCTCCAGAAACCCTGAGCCTTCTGGCTGGACTCCTGGAAACCTGGCTGCCTTGTAGTCCTCAGCTCTGTTGCAGCCCCAAGAGACCACGAGGGGGTGCCAGGGCCTCAGATCCTGAGTAGTGGAGACTGTCCCCAAGCCTGTGGGAAATGGATACTGGCTCCTACCAGGGGCTGGTGGCTTCACATCTACCGTTGGGTGGGCAGGTCGGGTGTGTCCAGGAGCAACAGATTATCTGTCCCATCTTCAGCTTCCGGGTTCCACCCATCCTCCACCCCCCACATAGAAAGTGGGCCCTGGGGGTGGAGGTGGCTCTGCAGCCCCTCGGGATTTGGGACAGTGCAGGAGCCCAGGTCTGGGCAAGGCCAACCAAGGCAAATCTGGTTTCTGTCTATTGGGTTTATTTAAAGTGGGACCATCCACTGTCTCCCAGTGCCCGTCTGGCTCTCCTTGCCCACCAGATATGGCCACAAGCCCTGCAGGACCCACAGGCCTCCCCAGCTCTTAGCTTCCCCTGCCAGGGCTTGACTCATTAAATTTGGACCAGGGTCCCCAGCCCCACTTTCTCCTGTCCAGCAGGACCCCACCTGCCCTGGCCTTCCCCACCTGCGGACACTTGATCATGCCAGTCCCTCTGCTGAGAGCCTGCTGGAAGGAAGCAAGAGGGATGGGAATTTTGTGTTTTCAGAGTGGGGGGCAGCCGGACTGTGAGGGCTGTAGCTCTGTCTTGCCCATACCAAGTCCTCAGTGCCTGGCACAAAGCTCACCGCAAAGCCAGGGGAGAAACCAACGATCAAACCTGTGCGTGAGCAAATGGAAGCTGAGCTTGAGAGAGAGGCGTAGGAATGCTGGTCAGGCCACATAAAGGGGGCAGAACGGACAGAATCTGGGCGTAGGCTGAACCCCCATCCTCCCTCCCCTGCCAAGGAGAAAAGCCAAAGTCCAGTCCCAGAGCCAGTGTTTATTAGCAAGATGGAACCCAAGGGCGGCTGTGGCCTGGGGAGCCGAGGGCCACCGGGAGCCCCTGCCCACCTACCCCCAAAGCCTCCAGAGCTATTTACACCCATCCTCTGAAGTAGTGGGCAGAAAGGAGCCCTGGGAGAGCCCCCGAAGGCCCCAGGCCTCCACCATGGCCCCCTCTCCCCTTTGCCCTGCCTGCATCTGCCCCTCTGCTATTCTTCCAGCCCCCAAGTCACAGTGGCCCAGAAAAAGCGGAGAGGAGGTAGAGTGGCCAGGCAGGGAGGGCTGGAAGTGTGCCCCACCCAGGCAGGGCTCCTTTGCTCCTGTCCCCAATAAATAGAGAATAAATACCTGGGAGGGGGCTGGCCTTGACTGAGTGTCCCCTCCCGGGCAGGGGCCGGCCTCCTGTGACGGCCCTTTCTTTCCTCCTCGGAGTGCATCTGAGCCCCCCGCCCCCCACTCCCAGTCTCCGAAGCAGTCCTCGCCTCCGGGTCTGTCTGCATGGGCGGCGCAGCTTGATAGCACATGCTGGTGAGGGTGAGCTGTCCGTGCCCTGTCCTGGTGCAGCGCGCTCCCTCCCTGCGTCCTGTAGCTTCCGGCGCTGGCGGCCATGCAGGCAGACTGCCAGCTGAGTCTGGGGACTGCGTGGTCCGGGCCTGGCCCTGCAGACTTGGCTGGGCCTGGTTGGGTGGGCTCTGTTCTCTGCCGTCTCTGACCAGCGTGGGTCTAAGTTTTGGACCGTGCTGCCGCTCAGGCACGCTATATACAACCCACCAATAAATACTGTCTTTGCAGGGGCAGGGTGTGTATAGAATATAGATATTTTATATATATATATTTATATATATATATATCTTTTATATTAAAAGGGACGAGGCCAAGGCTGGCCCATCGCAGGGCTCAGGCAGCTGGCCTCATGTGTCCGGCGGGTGGTGGCGGCGGTTCCGGGGCTTCTTCTGGTCCTGGGCTTCGGGAGGCCTGGGTGCCCCCGGGGCCTCCCTGGGGCTTGGGGGCACATGGCGCCAGTAGCCCTGGCAGTACTGGTGGATGAGGCCCACTTCGGGCTGGGCCAGCAGCTGGGCCAGCTCCTGGTAAGGGGGCGTGGGGAGGCCGGCGCCGGGGGGCGGCGGGGCGCTCACAGCCAGCGGTGGGAAGAGGGCAGCGTGGACGGCGTCCTGGCCCAGCACGTGCAGCTGCACCCGCGTGACGACGTGCTTGAAGTTGTTCTCGGTGGCGGTGCAGGAGTAGAGGCCGCGGTCCCCGGGCTGCAGGGCGCGGAGCAGCAAGCCTTGCTCCGTGCGCAGGAAGCGGTCCTCAGCGCGAATCTGCGGGGGGGCAGGGAGCCGGGGCTCAGGGCTTGTGGGACCACCCTGGCGCCCAGTCGGCCCCCGGAGCAGACCACCTCTGCGGCCATTCCACAGAAGGGGCCCCCGTGTGGAATTTCCACGTAGCAAGAAGAGCCCACAGTAAGTTTCCACACAACATCTGAATAGGGCATCCATACGCTTTTCCGTTTCGGGAGGAATGATGGGGAGGAGGTTCTGGACAAAGAGAATTCTGGAGCTCAGCATTTCTTTTTAATGGCAATACCCAACTGAGGTACCCTGTAGAACCTCCGTGTAAGGAGGGGTGCCTGGAACGCACTTCCAGAAAACGAGGCCTCCTCCACAGAACTCCCACTTCCTGGAGCTCGAGCGCATTGATGTTTCCATGCAGTGAGGTGTACCTCCGGCAGAGCGCGCATTCGGGATTTTCACGTAAGGAGGCACGCTTAGGAGTGGCTTCCATGAAATGCAGAAATCCTAGTTTCCACGTAACTGGATTCACCCAAATGACTTCCCACAGGGAAGGGACCTTGGAAGGGCTTTCTTAGAGGGGCTCCGAGAGCACATTCCACCCACACGGCCCTTCCACTGCGCGGGGACTCCCGCACCCACGGCGAGGACGAGGGGGTGGAGGAAGTCACCTCACGGCGCCGGTCACTGGGGTCTCGCTGAAACAGCCACTTAACGGTGGCCTGGGGCGAGCGAGGCTGGCACTCAAGGAAGGCCGCGCTCCCTGCCACGCCGTATTGCACGGACTCCACCGTATTCTTGTTGGCTGTAGGGCAAGAGGGCGCGCCATGAGAGCAGCATTGCCTTGGGCAGACTGCAGGCCGGCAGGGGCAGGCGCCCAGGGGCACGCGCAGGGGAACCCGTGCTGGAAGACGGCAGGGCTAGACCATCGGGCATCCGCTCCTTCCCTGAGTGGGTGGCAAGGGACAGCCCATCTCCCAAATCCCAAGCCCCCTTACCCCCGGGGTCATGTGACAGTCCTTCCCGCGGGGGGCCCTGGGAGCAGCTCCGTGGGCTGCACTGGGCCCCGCAGTACGAGGAGTGCCCAGTGGCGAGGCACGGCACACTCACCGTTGGAGTTGAACCCGCGGCACTGCCTGATGGGGTTCCCGTGCCGGACATCCTGCCGGCGGCTCCGCCTAGATGAGGATAGCTCCTGATCAAGTATTTTTAAGAAAGTTTGCATGCCCCCCAGGTCCCTGTACCCCCAAGACTCCAGGGAGGAGTCTCGTCCATTACCCCCAGTGTACTATCACATCGGTCACCAAAACCCCAGGACAGGACCGTGGGTCTGGTGGCTCAAATTCCAAGGGCCTGGGGGGTCCACACCTCTTGGAAGATGCCGTGTAGCGGGAGCAGGCCTGGCCGTCCCAGGCACAGTAGGGGTCCCGGGCGAGGCAGCAGTCGGCACAGGCAGCCCCGTATGCCTGGCAGCGGTGCAGGCTCAGGTGGGTGACCCCCACGGCGGACGCCACGTACAGTTGTTGCTGAGGGCAGGGGAAGGGGCGCGTCAGTTCCCTCCCCACAGCCAGCCCCCATCGGGAGCCAACTGGGCTCCTTGCCTTCCCCTTCCATGCCTCAGTTTCCCCATCCCTCTGCCAAGGGTACGATCCCCAAGGGAGAACAGGTTCCATCCTTACCCCCAGCCCACCTCACCAAAACTCACCCTCTTGGAAGAGATGGTCATGGTCTTAACAGGTGCTGGGTCCTAGAAGAAGACAGGGATTAGCCTGAGGACGGGGGACCCCTTCCCTGCCCTGATCCGGAGGTCTGAGGTAAGGAGCTGGTACTAAGGAGGGCCAGGGTGAGAAGAACAGGCCTGGGTGTCACACCCACACCTACCTTGAAGACCTCTACCTCCTCCAGCATGAGCTCCTCCATCTCCTGGTCATCCTTGGGCAGCACGATGACCTTCTGCACTGTCCCGCGGTCTGGAACGGGCCGGGCAGGGCCTCAGTGGGGCTGAGGACGCTGGGGAAGGGGCACCAGCCTCAGCCCCTTCCCCCACCAGGTCCCAACCCCCCAAGGGCAGTGGAGCAGGAGCTCTGTACCAAGGTTGAAGAATTGGCCCCGGATGGAGGGGCCCAGGGTAAGGGCAGGTGGTGGCGGCAGGGTCTGCCCCTCTCACCCCAGACCCTCATTGTGGGCACTGCTGAGAACAGGAGGCTGGAAGTGTTCCTGTGTGGAAGGGCTGGAACTGGGGTGGGCACATGGGCACACGTGTGCACGAGGGCGTGCATGCCGGTGTTTGGACCCGCGTGTCCTGCAGGTGTCTGCTACCTGTTCCTTTTTTCCTGACCCTACATGGGTACCCAGTGTCCCTGCTGCCCCCACCCCTTGTCTCAGCTATCCTGACTCCAAAGGCTGACGCTAGCAGAGCTGACCTCAGCCAGCTGGTAGCAACCCCCAGCAGGGTAGGTCCCCCTCCCCACGGATCAGCACCCTCCGCCCAACGGGCCCAGCGTGGGAGGGTCTGGGAGCAGCAGTGGGTACCTGTGCCCAGGAAAAGCACCTCATAGCGCCCATCGGCTGCATCCACCTGGTCCACGGCGACGGTGGTGAACCTGTAGGGGGCGCCCGTGCGGACGACCAGGGGCCGCCTCTGCAGAGGGTACACGGCCTGGTACATGAGCGGGTGGCTGCGCATGAAGTTAATCACTTCGTCAGGGTAGTCCTTGGTGGACTTCATGGATGGCGTGAAGGTTCCTCCGGGGCACTGCAGGCACGTGACGAGCGTCAGGCCCAGCGGGGGCCTGCTGACCCCCTCAGCTTCAGGAGGGGCCTCTCCTTTGTCCGTCCCCATCATATCCACCTGCTCCAGGCCTCAGGACCCCCATCTGGCCTTTTCCCCCCTCACCCAACCTCTCTGCAGGCCCTGCTCCAGCCGAGGTCCCAAGGTCCTACACGGCCAGATTCCGCACCCACCACTCTGGCCTCGTGTGCCGTGACCTTGCGGCGGCGTTAGGCAGAGCTGAACGCTTCCTTCCCACGTCATCATCCCCCAGCCTGTTGTCTCCTTCCTCCAGTCTACCCCCCAACACACCCACCTGCCCCTGCTCGAGGGACCACAGCCCCAAGTCCCCTTAACACTGAGGGTGCTCTGCCCTTCCCTGGTGCTTTTCCTTCTGCCTGCCCTGCACCCCACCCGCCCAACTCCAACCCATCCTTCCAGCCTCCAAGTTCACCTACGAGGGAAGACTTCCCTGGCCAAGGCTGAGACCAGCTTCCCCCATCCCAGCCCTGACCACACGGAGCCAAATCAGATCACATGTTCTCCTGCTTAGACTCCAGCAGAGAGACCCAGATCACACCAAGATCAAGTGCGTCACCTCCTACCAGGGAGGGCCCGCAGGCCGGGCCTTGCCAGCCCCCATCTCCCTGGCCACCACTAGTTAGCTACCCGGACGCCAGCTCGCCCTGCAGCTTTGTCTTGGCTCCCAAGCAGCCACACCCACCATGTTTGTTCCAGGATCCTGGCTGGGTTCTTCACACAGCCTGGTGCTGGGTAAACAGTGTTTCGTGTTTCGTTTCATTTTGTTTTATTTATTTATTTTTTTTAAGTATGCTTTGTGCCCAACGTGGGGCTTGAACTCATGACCCCGAGATCAAGAGTTGCGTGCTCAACCCATTGAGCCAGCCTGGCACCCATGTTTTGTTTTGTTTTGTTTTTTAATGTCAGCTTTACTTAATGGCTATGTGGTAGGTTTTTGCGTGTGTATGGTCTACCTCCCCTGCCGGGCTGTGACCTGTGATGGTGGGGCCTGTGTGTGCACAGGGACTAACCCAGGGCAGGCCTCATACACAGAAAGGAAAGGGAAAGGTGGAATGGTTGGGGTCCTCACCGTGCCGGGCCGTGGGTAAGGCATCTTCCCCGAGAAGGGCATCCACTGGTAGTTGGGGCCCTCCTTGTGGGCAAAGGGCCCATTGAAGACCATGCGGATGTCAGCCATGGAGTAGACGCACACGGCAGAGCCTCGGAACACGGAGCTGCAGGCCGGGCGGGCTGCTGCCATGGGCAGGCCAGACCTTGGGCCCAGCGCCCCTCCCCAGCCTGCCCCCAGCCCCTAGCCCGCCACCAGGCTGGGCTCCTCCACAAGTCACAGCCCCCCCAGGGCGGCCGAGCCCTGCCTCCGCCAGCCCCGGTCCTGGCCTCACCCCGAGGAGGTAAAGACAGCATAAATGACGGGGTTCCTCACATCCTGTGTCTGCTGCACAAACACGTCCTCTGCGGGGAGAGGGAGAAGACGCTGGGAGGCTGCGCCGGCCCAGAGCCCCAGGGCCCTGCCCGCTCCTGCCCGGGGGGCCCACCAGAGGGGCCCTGAGCCCTCCGGTCCAGCCCCCACTCCTCCCAGAGCAGCCAGAGGGCCCGGGCCGCGTGCTGGGCACTCACGGAGCTCATCGAAGTGAGTCTCGATGCCATCCTCCCCGGGCACGGAGCACACCAGCCGCGCCTTCAGGAACGTGCTCCACTTGTTGACCAGGCAGCAGTGGCCGCCGTCGTCGTTCTGCGGGCAGGGGGCAGGGTCAGCTCGGCTCTCACAGCCGGGACCCTGCCGGAGCAGGGCTGCCGCAGCCCGCACGGGGTGGGGGGGGGGCAGAGGGGCCCCGCGGGCGCGTACCAGGCAAATGCGCCCGATGCGGGCGTACACGGCGGGGCTCTGCGGCGCCTCTGCCGACCGCTCGCGGAAGAAGAAGTAGAGCTTGTCGTCGTTGCGCTCCGCGCTGTCGGGGATGAGCTCGGCGTGGATGAAGGAGGGGTCTGCGGGCGGGCAGCGGGCAGCTGGGCAGGCGCTCCTCCGACAAGGCCTCTCTCCCCCCACAGGACCCCCGGCCAGGTACGGGCACACCCCCCACTCGTGCCCCGGCGAGACACCTCCCCGCCCCAGCCTGTCCCGGGGGCCAGACCCCCAACGAGGGCCCCCTGACGATCTCGCCGCATCCCCGCCGTGCGGCCCACGCGGCTCTCCGGGGCCGGCCTCACCGTTCAGCCACCGAGAGTTGTACTGGTCCGTGCGCATGGCCGTCTGCTTCCCCAGCGTGCGGAAGATCGCGGCGTCGGTGCCCATGAAGTCGATGTACACGCCGGCATAGAGCTCCTCGTCTGTGGGCGGGCAGGTGAGGCAGTGAGGGCGCCGGCCCCTGCCTCCCCCATCGGATCCCCAGGGCATGACCGTCGCGCTCGGGGGGCGGGGGTGCTGGTCACTGCTGAAGAACTGCCTGGGGGAGGCCTGGGCTCAGCAGCCATCCGCTCTGATGAGTAGCCGGAGCCAGTTTCTGCAGTATAAATGCTCCCACCATGGCTGCCTTCAGGCCACTAAGCCGGGGTCACCGCAGGTGGAGCTGGGGAAAGGCCCCCCACACCACCTTATAGTCTTTGCACCCCACAAACACATGTCAGTAACCCCAAGAACAAAGATAATAAAATGCAGTGAAATAATTAGGAAGTGATGAGTTTTGAGTATTTTTACCTTTGTTTTGAAGGTAATTTATTTGTAAATTATATAACGTAGTGTTTAACAATAGCTGGCTCACAGAATACCTGAATATTTGCAGAAAATTTAGCGACCACACTGGCTCTTACATAGCACTCCGTGTCTTCCTTCTAGGTGTGCCCAGGGCAGGCCCTGCCTTCCCCAAGCAGACTCCCTGGTCTGGGAGCCACCATCAGGCTGGGATCTTTTCGCTCACCGAGAGGGGTCTACCCCCTGCCTTGAGGCCTTTCCCAGGCTTGGAGGTGGCACAGTGCCCAGGAGTTGCTCTGAGGGGCAGACTGGGTTGGGCAGCCAGCAGACAGGCAGAGAACGGGGCCCAGGGTCATGGCGGGCCCACCCAAGCTGGGGACAGGACCAGCAGGTGCTCCTGAGGCCCCAGATAGGACTCCTGTTCAGAGAACATTCCCCCAACTCTCCTAGACACCTAGCCAGACCAGAAACAAGCCGTGCCCCCCTAATTGGTGAGAGGGCCAGGACTCTCCATCTGTGCTTCCCTGTGGGCCTCTCCCAGCCTCAGACGCTCCAAGAACATGTATGGAACAACCCTTCTACGGCTCCCGGTACAGACCAAGTTCGTCTTCTCAGGCAGCCTGGGGAGGGCCTTTGCACAGCCCCTATTTCAGGGGGGGGCCTGGCCCCCTTAGCACTCCCATCCGAGGGGCTAGAGAGACCCTCACACCCCGCAGCTCTGCCTCTGCCCCGCAGCTCACAGCGGGCTCTGCTCCTTACTCCTCCCCCTGCTGGGTGGGCCCCATGGGAGGGTTCAGGGATGGCATGGTCACGGTCTCTGCCCTGGGGAAAGTTTTGGCGCCATGCCCCCTATTCCAGAGGCAGAGGCCAACCACTTCGGCTGTAGAACCAGGATGGGGTAGAGGCACTCACTGATGAGGGCTGAGGCTGTGTCCAGCTTGGGGTCGTACGGACACTTGCCCTTCCCTGACTCGAGTCTCTCCGGCTCCAGGTAGAAGATGTAATCCTGCAGGGCAGAGGGGAGCTCAGCATTGTCCAAGCTGGTCCTGCGGCCAGGAAGGCTAAGGGACATCACGCCCCCAGGGCGAGAACAAGCCCCCTGGAGACACCCGGAAGCCACATCCCTTCACTCCCCAGATATCCTTGGGTTTTAAGTCTGTCCAGCCAGGTCTCCCCGGGCAAGGCCACGATGCACACTCCAAGGGAGATGATTCCTGGTCCCCGGTACCAGATAAGACCTGAGAATCAGGGGCTGAAGCCCGTCCCCCCCCCCCAAGCCAACTGGTTCAGGGAGACTCTGGTCAGGGCCCCTGGGGCCACAGAGGCACAACTCTTCAAGCTGTGGCTGCCTGTCCTGGCCCAAGATGGGTTGGCAACTTGACCAGGGCAGGAGGTACTGGCCAAGGGCCTATGGCCCTGACCTTTGTTGCCGGGTCCCACCAGGCCAGAGGGACCTGAGTGTACTGTGTCCCCAGACTTTATGTCCTACCTGTGGTCCTCTCGGGACAGACTAAAGAGGCCATGGCCTTTCCCCTGCCCCTCAGCAGAGCCCCCAGTTCTCCCTGTCTTCCCAGGGAGTCAGGAGTTGAGAGACCCAGCCCAGACCACAGAGGATTCACGAAGCCCTCCGTGCCTCCCAGCTTAGCCCTGCGGATGCCAGCAGAGAGGCCAGTAAGGCACTGGGGCCAGGATGAGCTCGTGGGGAGAAGGGAAGGAAAAGAGAGGGGCGCAGAGGCAGGGAGGTGGCGGCGGCAAGGGGCAGGGATGGTGATGGGAAGGTGTACACAGGCCCACTTCCAGTTACGCTCGGCACACGTGACTTTCTGCGCACATGGGGCTGCTCGCATAGCTCGGCACACATCACTGTCAGCACAGGGAACCCGCCACTCACACCCTGCACACACACGCGGTCTGAGCTGTCCCACATTTCCGCACTCCCTGTCACAGACACATACACTCATGTGACCACTTGCTCTAGCATTCACCGGCAGCCCCTCTCCCCTGCCCGCCCCTGCCCAGCCCCAGCTCCCCCAGCCCCGCTCCGGCCCAGTCCCGGGTCACGACCGGGGGCAGACAGCTCTGCCCCTTCGGCCCCAGGGGAGCAGAGTCCCCAGCATGCGAGTGTGCGGGACACCTGTGTCTGCCCGTGACCTGTGGAGGCCTGGGGCATGGACAGGGGAGAGTGATATGTCAGGCTGCAGACACGTGCCACGCTCAGACTCTGGATGCTGACTAAGGTATGTGTGGGAGGGCACAACATGTGCCCACATGTACATTGGTGTAGGCTCATGCCTACATGTTCTACACACATGTTCTGAGGGCCGAGGCTGTCTTTGCACCTGGTGGCTTCATGATCTCTTGCCTACAGGGACTCACTGAGGCTGACATGAAGCCAGCTGGGAATGCCTTTGGTGCCTGAGGGCACTGCAGGGGAAGGAGTGGCATGGGGGGTCCAGAGTCGAGGAAGACCCTTGGGAGGCTCGCGTGGGGTGGGGGTTCCTGGCTGGCTGTGGGGGGAGTTTTCCGCTCAGAGGCAGTGCTGCCTGGCAGGGGCCTGGAGGGCTGCATCCCACCTGGCGTGGGGCTGTGGGCGTCGGGCGGAGGGCACCATCCGTGGCTCTGCTGCCTCGGCCTCTGACCACCTGCGTCTGGGTCCAGGGCGTGGCCTGAGAAGACGAGGAACACGGGTTAGAGCCGGGGGTGGCCGGGGCTGGGGGAGCGGGCTCGGGCTGCCAGCCTTTCACACCACACATGCCAGGAGCACACGTGAGTGCCCGGGCCCCCAGAATACACTTACGCCCCTGTGCGTGCACACATACGCACAGTTTGGCATGCGCCTGCACACATGTGTCCCTAAGTCCACTCACTCTCACACATGTCCTACAAGGTCACACCAGCTCACGCACATGCCCACATGGAAATGAGAGAGGGCGAAAGCGGGCAGGGTGGAACAGAGCTGGGGAAGGGGCAGCTCTCCCCTGGGGCCCCGGGGGAGAAAGGGAAACGGGTGTCTAGCCTCCTGACGCTGAGGCCCCCGCCAGGCCCATTGGGTTGGCGGCAGGGGCACGGTCCACAAGGCCCAGCCGGGAGAACTGGAGCATGAACGGAGCGAGCGCTTACTGCGTGCCAGGCACAGTGCTAGGAGCTCTGGGAGCAGCCGCTCACCTAGGCCTCCTCACACCGACCTGTGAGAAAGGCAGCTGTCAGCCCCATCCCCAGGTGAGGGAGTGAAAGGAGTCCCTCACCCAAGGTCACGGGGCTGGGCAGTGGCGGCCCGGGGCTGGGCACGGCTCACCTGGGCGCGGCGGCCGCGGTTGACATAGGTGCACATGGGGTTGTAGGCGCCGGTCCCACACACGTACAGGTGCGTTCGGTTCCAGGGCTGGATGAGCCTGACGAAGTTCCCGCACTCACCCTGGGCCAGAGGGAAAGCCACGGAGGTGCCCAGATGCCTGCCTGCCCCCGCTGCCTCCCCGCTGCCCCCTGCCCCCCACGCCCCTCCATTCCCCTGCGGAGCGCCCCCTGCACTCACGTTGCCATCCTTGCCTGAGAGCACACACTCTTCAATGCGCTGTGGGGAGGCTGCCCAGTGGATCTGCCAGAGAGGGGGGTCAGAGGGGCGGCCTGCTGGTCAGGGCTTCCAGCCCCAGGGCCCCGCGCCCCTCGTCCCTCTGGCCCCACACCTGGGCTGGCCCTTACAATGAGGGGCTCACGGTTGATGTCATGCAGATCCAGGGACAGCACATAGTCCTTGCTGCCCACGTACATACGGTCATGGTCCTCGTCTTTGAGCAGGATCCGGTAGTCCGTTGTGTTGAGCAGGAAGTTGAAGAAGTGGGCAGTGCCTGTGGCCTTAAGCTCTGTGGGCGGAAGGCAGGGCAGCAGTTAGGATCCTTGGAGACCATCCAGACATGCCCCCTGTGACGGGGGGGGACCTCTACCACACGATCATCTTTTCCACGGCTTCCCCCCCACCCCGCCCTGGTCCCGGCCCCGGGGGCTTACTTAGCTCCCTCTTTAGTCCCTGAGATGCTGGGAGGAGAAAGTGGGACAGGTGGGCAGGCCAGAGAAGGGACCACACCCAAAGCTAAAGCCCTGATTCATCAGCAGCCCCAGCCAGTCTTTGGGTCCCGATGAAAGGGCAGTGGGTGCGGGCCAGAGCGCATGATGGCATCAAAGAGTCTTTGCTCCAGTGGGGGTTAAAGCTCCCACGCTCAGGGTGGGGCCTGCTTCCCACAGGGGCCTAAAAGGGTTAATGAGCAGGAGGGCAGGGGGTAGGTGCATCCAGGACAGCCCACAGACGCTGGCACAGGGCCGGGATGCCCTGTCCTCACCCCAGCTGCCCACCAGACAGGGCAAAGCTGGCACACGGCATGGTCCCCGCCTCGTCTGAAGCTGGTTAGCCAGGACACTGGACAGCCCTGTTTGGAGCGATACTGTCCAACAGACCTTGGGCTTCCCCCAGATCCCACTGGGGTGCTAAAGGTGGAATTCTCAGGCCACTTGGAACCAGTCAGGAACAGTCTTTCCCAGGAAAGAAGCTTCTCCCTAGTGCTACAGTGTCCCAAGCCGGGGGTGGGCAGGGCCAGTGGAGTCCTTAGTTTCTCTTCTGCATGTGTCTGGCGGCCCTGGCCCTTCCACCCCCAGATTGCCGGTGGGAAAGTCCTTCCTGGAGACGAAGGACAGGAAGGAACTTGGCCAGTGACAGGCGAATGACAAACACAGGACTCCAGAAAACTTGGGAACTTGGCTCTGGGAGTCGGGGGAGCGGAGGGGTCTACTTCGCAAGCCCCTCCCCCCCCCACCCCTAGCTGTCCTGTCTTCAGCTCAGCAGGAGAGGGAAGATTGCAACACAGGTGATGAATATTCACCAGCAAGGGGGGGGTGCTGGAGATGGTGGCACAAGGAGGAGCACACGCACGTATGCACATGGCCCAGGTCTGCACATGCACACACACGGCCCGCATCAGATGAGACACTCGGGGAGGCCATCTTACATATCGCATCTCCCCACCCCCGGTAGCTGGGAACCTATTTCTCAGGTGGTGCTGTCAGGAGGGAGGCCTGGAGAGGGAGAAAAGCTGGGATCCCATGCCCTGGACGCTGCCCGAAGGTAGGACCAGCAGGTGGCCCCATCCCATCAGTCAAGTCAAGGTCGACCTTGACTCAGGCAGCTGTCTCGGAGAGGCCTGGCTGACCCTGACCCTGGCTGTGTGCTGGGGACCCTGGAGCAGAGCTGGAGGGGCTGTGGCTGAGAGCAGCTTCAGATGGGAGCTCCAGGATGTGCTGAGATGGGTGTGGGAGGGGGGCTGCGAGCCAGGAGACTCCCACAGCAGACCCAGAGCCTACATCCGAGGGGCTGGGGGGCAAGCAAAGGTCTTGCCCAGTCCAGCCCCATGTGGCAGCGAGAGAATACAGGTGATGACCTTGGCCAACCGCTGGGACGCAGGGACGCCAAGGGATCAAAGGACCGATCCCTGCCTGGCTACGGCTTCGCCCGCCTGTCCGGCGGTGCCTCTGAAGTCCTGGGCAGGGCAGCCTGGGCACCTGTCCTGCACCTGTTGTTGGGCCACTTGGAGTCCCCCGCCTGGCCACCCAGCCATAGTGACAACAGGAAAGTAAACACTCCCCCCACCCCCAGGGCCAGGAAGCAGCCAGAGAGGAAGTGGGGCTGCCAGCGGAGCCCCCCCAGGTTCGGACAGCCCGCCAGGGGTTATTTATACCCCGGCTGGGGGCATGGCCTTGGGTTGTCCCCTTACCCGTCCTACTGGGTTTAGGAGGCATTTGGGGGGCGATGGAGGGGAGGGAAGCAGAGGCCCAAGTGGGCATCTTCAGACATAGGCACCTGGGGTAGGAGAAATCTCCAAACATCTAGCCCCAGGGACATAAGCAGTCATAATCCCTACCCTCCATCCCTGCCCAGCCTTGGGCCTCTGTAATCTGTACCCTCCCCCTCTGTGGGAACCAGTGCCCAAGCCCCAAGTCCAAGTCCCCCTGGAGCTCAGAGCCACAGCACTCCAGGCCTCATCCCCCTTTGTGGGAAAGGCAGGGGAGAGACATTCAGCAGACCAATGTGGGGAGCAGGAGACTAGCCTTGATCAGACATCCTACCTCCTAAACCTGCACTCCCAGCTCCCTACCCCCTGGGTAGAAGTGGGCATGGAGGAAGCCTCCCACTTACTCATCAAGCACCTATTACGTGCAAAACCTTGAGCTCACAACATCCAGTTTACAGATGAGGACATCAAGACACAGAGAAGGGAAGGAACAGGGCCCTAGAGCATGGGGGTAAGATTCCCACCCAGGTCCGTGGCCTTTGGGGCTGAAGGAGAGGCAAAGCCAGTCCTGGTGGGGGGGAATGCTTACTGGGAGGGTGAGGGCCTGAAGGTGACTCCCCCTCCATCGACAGGGCACATGACTCAGGACCCCCGGGACCCCTGCCAGTGGCCATGGGATATGGCGTCAATGGCCCTGTTGTCACAGGACATGATGCTTTGGTCACTGTGGAAACTTTGAGGGGGAGTCCCCATGAGGCCATATGGGGTCGGAAAGGGGTGGGACCAAGGGTCAGGAGTCTTTGGCTCTGGCGAGGGCTTCATGACTCCAGTCAGGGCACTCTGTCCTCATTTTCCTAGCTAGACCATCTCTGAGCCCTCCTAGCACTGAATTTCCATGCGATACTTGAACGTGAGGGTCCTCCTCTGAACTCAGCCAAGTACTCCTTGGGACCTCCCCCCACCCTCCTTCATGGGCTGTCTCTGCCTTGGTGGGGAGAGGAGAATGGATGGGCTTCCAAGTTCCTTCCCCCTGCAAGCTGGCTCCCAGGTGTCACCATCTCTTGGAGGACGTCCCCCCTCGGTCCCATTCCCACTCTACCACTTCCTAGTGCCGGGGTACAGAGCAGAGAGGGTAATGGGGCAGGAAGGGGCTTCCTGTTGACTCAGCCCACCCCACCGCCAACTCACAGGAGCAGAGCTCAATCCTGAATCATCCACCCAAACCCAGCTTACAGAAAGGAAAACTGAGATGGGGAAGGATGGCTCTTCCAGGATCCCAGAGTGAACTGGGTGTAAGGCTCTGGACTTAGCAACCCATGGCTGGAGTGCTCCTCTCACTCATGCACATTGTAAGAAAGAATTAAAACAAGGGGCCCATGACAGCTCTGTACCCCAACTCAAGACAGGAAGACTGAGGCCCAGGGGATAGTGGCGCTCACCTCAAGTCACAGGGCAAGGAGTGAAATTGGTGTCCTGTCACCCCCCTCCCCACCCTGCCATGGGGCAAAGGAGCCAGAGGCCTTCATTCCTCCAAGAAGCCCGGGTCAGGGAAGGAAGTGGCCGAGTAGTCCCGGGTTTCCTGCTCTGATACCTGCACTGTCAGCAGAGCTAGATGCTCCTGGCCCCCAGCCCCCCTGAGGAGCACAGACTTGGGCCAAGGGGGCATCCATGCATGGGGGGGTGGGATGGACATGGGCCTGGCCTGGCCATGTCCGTGGCCCATCCTCTCCTCTGTTCCACGTGTCCCAGGCCCAGCTCTGACAGCAGGAGTGTCACCCCGCCCCCATTTCCATGGCAGTACCGAGCAGAGGGACTGGGGCACAATCAAAGGTTCTGTACACATCAGAGCTCGAGTCTGGATAAGCTTTGACCTTGGGGAGAGAGGATGGTGTGCGTGGTAATGGCTCCTGGGAGGGGCTCCCCACCCCAAACCCTCACCCAGGCTGGGCACACGCGGGGTGGGGCGACATCCGGGAAGGCTTTTCCCGTCATCGGGAAGGAAGAGCCTTTTCTGGCATCAGACACCTCATTTCCGCAGCCGTTCCCAGCCTCTAGAACTTCCCCGTGGCCATTAGACACTCAGGGTCCTGGCCCAGAATGGCCTGGCAAAGGTCCAGAGGCAGGAACATTCTCAGGGCCCAGAGGTTTAGTCTTGGGGGGGTGTCTCTGTTTCCTCCCCTCAGGGAAGCAGCTGGTGCCTTACTTTAAAGGAGGTAGGGGGTGTGGACCTCACTGAGGGGGTGTGTCCGCGGCCCTCACCCGCAGACCCCAAGTGGGCGGCCCTGACCCCTGCTGCCGACCCCTGCTGCCCGTCTCTAGGACACCAGCTCTGTGGCCAGTGAGGCAGGGGCTGCTGTTAGAAGGGGGTCTTGGAGCAGAGGTGGGCACCCCGCCCCCTTGGTTACAGCCCCACAAAGCAGCAGGTCCTGACTGACAGGGTCACCTCCCTTAGCTGTGCTTGGGTACTGGGGGGTGACAGACAGGTCCCTATAGCCCAGACCTGACCTCTGACCTCATGTAGGCTAGTGCAGCCCTAATCCCTGAGCTGAAGAGAAAAGAGGTTTCGGGTGAGCGCTGGGGGTCCTGGCCAGGGTCTCTGTCAGTGTTCTGTCCACCGCCCTTCTGAGGAAGGAAACGGAGGTGGACAAGGAGGAGGCACCAATGGCAGGAGCGGCAGGGCCTAGACAGTCCCTACAGGATGCCCCCATGGACTCGATGGGGGGGGCAGCCCCTTATCACGCCCCCAAAGCTGTGAGGGGCCTCAGAGGAAGGCCTGGGGGCTGGGCTGGCCCCCTGGCTCCTGGCCTAATCCTCTTTTAATGAGCGGCCAGCCGGAAGGCCTCAGCCCCTGGCCACAGCCCTACAACCCTGGGAGCCCCCGCCAGGCCAAGCTGGGGGCAGGGCGGCCCCTGGAGCCTCTGCAGGCACCTTCCCCCCGTTCCACTTAGCGCACCCACCTCATTCACCGACCCCCAGTGCCGAGACCGCAGCACTGGCCAGGCCGACCCACGGCGCCAGCATCTGCAGGGGTGCACCAGGGAGACATCTGACTTGTGCTCCCACGGACTCCCTTGGGCATTTACCATTTGTTCGGGGCCGGGTCCCACAAGGAGCCGGGCAAGGGGGGGCTGTCAGTCCCTTTTCTATCCCAGAAATGTTCGGGATGGGAATCCCTAGAAATCAGGCCCAGAGTTTTGCCTGAGGCTTAAGCTGCCTCCTCCCTGGGGGGGTAGGCTCCGGTTCTTCTGGCCCCAAGCCCCTCGATATCTGTCCCCTCCAATCCCATCCCTGGGCCAGGCTTTCCAGACTGGAGACCCAGAAGATCCACATTCACCCCCCTTCCCCCCAGGCAGGTGAGCCAGGTCGGTGCCAACAAAACCAATTACAGCCGCTCTCACCCAATTAGCAACTAATTATGGCCTCGTAGTCCATTCAACATAATTAACATGTAAATGACTCGGTGTGTTTATATTCAATAACCGCTCTGATTGAATTTAATTTAAAAGTCTGAACTGGGGACCCAGTTACCGTATTCCACCATCTAGAGCACCACTTCCTGGGGATGTCGGCTCCTCCGGGGGAGAGAGACTCAAGGCGGGGGAGGGCGGAGGGGCAGGTGCTGTGACGCTGGCCCAGCCCGGGGTGAGGAGGGTAGGAACGGCTGTGGTCCCTACCTCCCTGACCTGCTATCCCAGCGGTGCGGGAAGGTGGTGAAGTCTGAAGAGCCCCAGTGGGACCCTCAAGTTGGGAAATCCTCTGGAACTAGGGGCCCCTTCTTAAGGGCTACTGTAAACATCCCAGCTGTTCGGTAAACACCAAGCCAGAGCTGAGCTGGAGCCACCCAGCTGGGCTAAAGCTCCGCTGTAGGCTTCCCTCCCATTTTGCGGGCTGCGGCCTGGGGGCTGGGGGCTGGGGGCAGAGGCCTGGGGCCCGGGGCCTGGGGCCCGGCAGGCTCAGCCATGCTGTTCCCACGCCCGTTCCGCCCCAGTGCCCGCCTGCTCCGCCCAGGAGAGGACAGGCTGGGGGCGCAGCTCATCCTGACCCAGGAGAAGCCAGGAGGGAAGGGGCAGCAGGGTCGCACCCTGGCACACGTGCCAGCCAGAAACCCACAGTTCTACACCTCTCTCGCACAAGGACGCCCAGTGACTTTTGACCACTATGTCCCAGTAGGTGGAGGGCTCTCCAGCCTAGGTGCCTCCAGGGATCCCTGCTCCCCACCCCCGCGGGGCTCCATGGTGCCTGATCATTCTAGGTCTGCCCCGTTGACTCAGGAGGACAGGAGGTCCTGCATGGATGATGCTCTGCAGCCCGCACAGCCACCCGTGAGGACACCTTTGGGCCTTCACCAGCCAGACAAAGCTCAGAGCTCTTGCTCAGTTCGGAAAGGACACAGCGCAGGGGGAGAGCTGGCCTGGAGGGGCAGGGCAGCCCCTGGGCATGGGGTGGGAGGCGGTGGCCTGGGCCAGGCAAGCAGCGTGGGGTACGCTCCAGGCAAGGAATATACCCCAAGAAGAGTGAAGGGGGTGGGAAGACAGTCGGCCCTGAGGGCAGGGTCGCACTGATCCATTTCTCAGGTGGGGAGAGTGGATCGTGCTCCAGTTCCACAGGCCTCGGGGACCCACCCCGCCTCCCACATTCCAGACCTAGCCCGGAAACCCCTCACTCCTTCCCCCACCTCCTCCTCCGCCCCATGACTGCAAAAGACAACAAACTCTCCATGGCTCATTTACTCCGATAAATCAACCAGACAGACAGGCCAGGACGGGACTGACAGGCTGGTGGGTGTCGAGACCCCTCCTCCCGCCCTGCACCCGGCCCCCATCTCTGCTGCCCTCCTTGGACTCCTGGGGTCCCTGCAGGCCTTTGCATCACCCACCCAGAGATTCCCAGGATGTCCCAGACAGTCTTAGTCCCCTCCCCAACGTTCAGGTGGGGAAACTGAGGCATTGGACAGATGTGTGTTCAGGGTCGGCCTTGGCTGATGTGATGGGACAGAGTCGGGAGGCCAAGCAGGACTCAGCCAGTCACCCTTCTAGGAAGGCAGTGAGTTCTCCAAATGGGTCTGGTGCTGGGACAGGAGGGAGTCCCGGTGCAGGCAGCAGCCCTGGGCAGAGGCCGCCAGGGGTGCCACAGAAGCCCACAACCCCTGGCCCCGGAGTCCTGGCTGCTCCCCTGCCAACTGTAGAGCCTTACCCCCAGGGGCCCGCCACGCTGGCTGAGCAGCAAGCACACAGGCAGCGGACTCTGCCCGGGGAGGGAAAGGAGAGCATCAGCCCCGAGCCCGAAGTGGAAAGGAACATGGCTCTTGGCTGGGCGCTGGACCTCAGAGGAAAGAGCATGTCCGGGTAGGAAGCCAAGGAGGGGTCAGGGTGGGGGTGGGNGGAGGGGGTGGAGGCAAGGGGGGATGAGGGGGAGGAAGGAAGGAAGACGAGTGGGGGCAGGGGGGTCTGGAACTGAGGCCTCATGCCCCAAAGACTTCCTGATCCCTGGAGGGGCTGTTGCTTTGGGGCTGTCCCTGCCCGGCAGGAACGGAGCAGAGATGGAGCAGAGAGCCGTACTTGCCAGCCGCCCCAGTGAGAAGGCCACAAGTCGGCCTAGTTGAGGCCTCCCTCCCCCGCAGACAGGCCTCCTGGATCCCAGGACAGCAGCCACTGCCCCGGCCCATTCTTCACTGGGTCAGGACCAGTGGTCAGGGTCTGGAGCCTAAGAGGCCTCCACCCTCTCCCTGAGACTGCTCAGCAGCCTGGGGTATGTGAGGGGGGGGATGGTTGGTGGTTGCAGGCCTGCCAAGCTCTGGCACCCACGTGAGCCGAGCTTTGGATTCAGACCGGAGCCTTCTGGCATCCAGGCCTCTGGCAAAGGCCCTCTTGCTATTTCTAAGAAAAATGCAGCAGGAATCTTCTCTGCTTCTCCAAAACTCCAAGGGCTCCCTTGAGACAGGGCTCAGATTCCCAGGACAGCACCAGGCCAGGCGGGGAAGCCTTGCTCTCAGCCCCGTGATGCAGATGACCAAGTGAGCAACCCCGCGTGGCTGCCCCCAGCACAGGCCGCCGGGGCCAGGACGGCAGTCAGGGAGGGGTCGCCGAGGCTGCTCCCGAGCCCCCATCAGAGCAGGCAGCTCATCTCGGTGGGGGGAGCTTCCTCCAAGGCATCCCCTCCCCAGTGCCTCTCTCTCACTGGATTTTCCTCACAGTGTGTACTTGGTGCCTCTGTCAAGAGGAACAAAGAGCTGGAAAACCACAAGGAGCAAGTGCAAAAGCTCCCTCCAGGATCCTGCCCTCTCCGGTGGTGTTAGCCCACACATGCCTCGCTGCTCCTGCTCTTCCCTCCCATGGTCTCCCTTCCCCTGTCTGAGATGCAGCCTCCTCCAGGAAGCCAAACTGGATGCCCATGGCAGGGGCATCCTATCTCCGCCTGACCCCAATCCCAGCACAGGGCTCAGGGTACCTCCTCCAGTCCTTTCCAAACACGGTCACCTTCACCAAAGGTTAGAAATTTAGAGGGAGGGATGAAGCAGTGTGGGACTCCTTGGGCCTCCCCCGGGACCGGCCCTCACCCCTCTGCCACCCTCAGGATGGCTCCTAGTTTCTGAGGCTTCCTTCCCCAGGGCTGGAACTACACTCACAGAGTTTAACCCTCCGGCAGCGCAGTGAGCTCAGCCCCGTTCTTATGCCCATTTGACAGACAGCGCCAAAGGGACACAGAGAGGTTCACTGCTCAAGATCTACAGCAGCCAGGATGCCAGCAAGGCAGCCTGAGCCCTCAGGATGTCGCCCCCCACTGGGCCACGGCTTGTCCCCCACTTACACAGGAGGTGGGGGGGGGGCGCCAAGGTCCTAGAGAGCCTAAGCCACCTGCCCGAGGTGACACAGCTCTCAAGGGCAGAATGGAGGTTTGTCTGCCTTCAGGGACAGCCCTTTCAAACACCACCACCACCTGAATTTTCCTGAATTTAAGTCCTGGGCCAGGAGCAGGCGGTCTCCGGGGGAGGAGGGGCCAAGTTCCCACAGCTCTGAAGACACCCTCCGGGCCCCCACCCCCTCTGGAGGGGTCACAGGGTTGGAGGTGCACACACACAGGTGCAGACAGCCGGGAGCCCACCCTGAGGCCGCTGCCTCCCAAGCCACAGGGTGAAAGATACCTTTATGGGCTGGGATGAGATTTTTATCTTGGCGGTTTCTCTTTAAATTCTTTACGATTACGAAGCAGCGGGGGCTGCCAAGGAACATGATTTACTCCTTGAGCATGCACCAGCTCCTCGCTCAGTGCCAAGGGAAGCTGGAGCCAGGGAGGGAGGGGCGGGCGTCATGCCAGGGAACCAGAGACAGGGCCTAGGCTGCTGAGGCCCAGCTAGCGGCAGGCCCATCTGAGGCTCGGCTGGACCCGGAAGGACCACAGCCCAAGGCCCCCAGCCCCGAGCTGGCTGACTCGGGCTGGGCTTCAGGCGGGTTCTCGGCGAGAACAGGACCTGCTCCGCTCTCTCCAAGTGCCAACTGCTGGCCCCCTGAGGGGCAGCCAGCCAGCCTTCAGGACCTCCCAACTCCTGAAGTGGCCACTTCCCAGTCCCTTGCAGGAGTGAGGAAGTTCCTTCCCATTACCTGGAAAACGGAGATCCCAAATGCAGGACTCTGGGCTCAAGTTCATGCTTTGGGTCTTCCTAACTTCCTCCTCCTGGCTCATCTGGAATACTGCCCCCCCGACCCCAGTTGGCTAGCTCCAAATCCCAGTGTAGCTGTCAGAAACACCTCACCTCGACCCAGCTCCCTGGGGCCACTTCTGGCCTCCAAGCTTCTGGGCTTCCCCCAACCCTACCTCCCCTTCCTCCTTATTCTGAATCTCCTAGCCACCCCCCAACTCCACCCCACCCCCGTTGGCTGGCCAGGGAGCCCCTGTGGGGGGCAAGTGCAGGTCCTCACCCTATCCCCACCATGCAGTCAGGCCTGGGGGTGAGGCGATGCTCCATCAAAGCTAAAGGCACCGTCATCTCAACCCATATTCACCCATTTTTGGTCACCTTCAGGTGAAGTCAAAGGGCCATGACTCTCCTAAACTCCAATGTCGTCACTTCCTAACAAGGAGGCCCAGCCACTCTGGCTCTCTGATGCCACATGTGGATGATGCATGCAGGGGCACTATCCTAGGCCATTCACCCCTGAGGCTCAGAGGCTGGGCTGAGCTGGGTGGGCGGGCAGTGCCCGGCACCCACCCACCCATTTGCCCTCCACCTGCCAAGTGTCCATCCGAATAGAGCAAGCCAGTTACCCATGGAGTTAGAGAAGACCCAAATCCCAGGACCACCCTGGACACAGGGGCCCTTTCCTCTCCTGGACCCTGGCTTTCCTTCTCCAAAAGGAGAGATCTTCCTAGGGGACTCTGAGCAGCAGGGTGATGAAGGGCCACATTTAGAGGAACAGGCAAACCCAAGTGCTGTTGCTTCCATAAGCAGAAGGCACGAGAAGCCCGCCCAGGGTGAGGCTGCGAAGGCTAAGGCCAGCACTGTAGGATCCTGGAACCCTGACCCGAGCTCATGGGAGAGAGCTGTGCCTGCTTCCCTCAACCCACACTTCGCTCTCAGTCCTGGGACGGGCTCAATCAGACAGAGCCAGGCTCCAGCTTCATCCTGCTCCTGAGTGACAGGAAGCCTCACAGGAAACCCAGGGAGAACCCCTCAGGCCTTGGAGAGAGAACCATGTGGTTAGCATCATGGGTACCTACTGCTATTTCTATTACATTCATCCTTCCCGGCTCTTCCACCCCATGCCCTACTCGTGCCTCAGTTTCCCCAGGAGCCCAGCCAGCTCGTGTCATCACAGGACCCCTCTCGCCCACCAAACGCTGCTGGGCCCCACGTCCTGGCCGAAGCCAGCCCAGGCGGCAGGCAGCGGCTTATTGTGGAGGTGGCTTCCTGGGATAAAGTAAACATTCCCCAGGCTGAACAAAGGCCCTGGCCGGGCGCTCACACCTCCCTGATACAGAGGGAGGCGGTGCCCCCTGGCTTGGGTCATCTCAGGACGGTGGGGGAGAGAACTTTTCCTCCCAGGCTTGGCCAGGGACTCCGGGGTTAAGGGACTTCCGGGCCAGGATGGGTGGGGGAGAGGGCCCTGCTGCCCAGGTTCCCCGGCCCCAAGCATGAGCGCTCAGGGAACACCTCACCTTTCCAGGAAATCCTCCCCACGGGACCCCACGCTTCTTTTTTTTTTTTTTTTTTTTTAAAGTTTTT
>LNAC01000008.1:3148016-3161781 GCA_002007465.1 Ailurus styani
CGGTGGGGCAACCCGCGCCAGGGGAGGCTAATCTGCACCCCGCGCCCCCGCCCCGGCTTCGCGGGCGGCGCCCCCGCCCCGCCCTGGCTTTGTCTCTCCGTGGATACACCGCGCACACCGCGCCTGGTGTTTACCCGGGCACTCAACTCCCTGGCGGGAAGGGCGGGCGCGCCGGGGAGCAACGAGCCTGCGCTCACCTGCGCACCCCCTGCCGTGTCACTCCTTCCCACTTGCTGCGGGCCGCGCCGGGTCCAGAGCGTGAGTCCCGCAGCGTAGGACCCAGGACTGCCCCAGCCGCTCAGCAGGTGGCGGTGCAGCCCCTGGGACGGCTGGCACCGCTGGACCTGCTCGCTGCCTCCAGCCCAGGCCAGGTCGCAGCCGCCCAGCCTCACTGCTCTGTCCAAGCATTCCAGGGCTACCCGTGATTCCCCAGCCTCCAGCCCTATTTCCAACCAGCAGCCCCACGGATCCACCCCTCATAGTTCCATATCCCCAGAGAAACCAGATAGGCTGGGCCTCCTCTCCTAAAAGGGACATTTGCTTTCAAATGGCCTCATGATGACCCCAGGACCCAGCAACTGAGCCAAAGGCCTCCCCTGATCCCAGAAGGGACCTGACACCCCAAGGCCATGGCCTCACCAACCAGGACGACAGTCTCAGGCCTGCCCCATGCCCTTCGCTGAGGTCCCAAGGGGCATGGGCCCTCTTTGTCCTCTCCTTCCACCTCTCCCTCCTCCCTCATCTATCCCCTCCCCTTCCCGCTCTCTCCTATCTTCTTTTCTCCCTCTTTCTCCCCTCCTGGCCTCTCTCTTCTCCTCCCTCCTTTCACTTCTCTTCTGTCCTTTCTCTGCTTTCCCCTCCTCTTTGCCCTCTTTCCCCTCCCCCTATTTTTCCTTCTCTTCTTTCTCTCCCTCTCCTCCTTCTTCCCCCTCCCCCTTCTCTCCCTGGCTAAGGAGCGGGCCCCCTGGAGAAGGCATCCCTCCCTCTGCCTGACTGGTTGACTGTGGGATGTTAAGAACTCAGGTGAGGGTGTCCTGCCCTGGATTTTGAGTGCTGGCCCACAGGCTTCAAGCAGAGACCACCTGAAGCAAGGAAACACCAGCTTGGAGTCATGGTGGCTCCAGTGACGGTGCCTGCACCCCTCTGCTCTGTTAAGTCTCATTTAAAACACTGCGATAGGGCGCCTGGGTGGCTCAGTGGGTTAAAGCCTCTGCCTTCGGCTCAAGTCATGATCTCAGGGTCCTGGAATCAAAACCTGAATCCAGCTCTCTGCTCAGCAGGGAGCCTGCTTCCTCCTCTCTCTGCCTGCCTCCCTGCCTACTTGTAATCTCTCTCTGTCAAATAAATAAATAAAATCTTTAAAAAAATAAAATAAAACACTGTGATAATTGTCCCTCCTCATCCCTCCTCCTCTGTACCAGGGTCACGGCAGAGGTCAGGACCACTGCGCCGCCATCACCAATGCAGCCAACGCCGCCATCACCACGGTTTCCAACACCATCCCTCCCCTGCCTCTCCCTCATCCCCAGTCTCCCTGGTTGTTCAGCCTGGCTACCCCTGTCACCACCCGCCGGCGTGATCACCATCACAGTCACTGAAGCAGAACTGTTAGGTCTTACCCAAGCCTCCAGGGTGCTGTCTTGGGAAGAAAAGAAACTCAATGGATGTGTCCACGGAGCTCCACTGAGACAAACAGAATGGACCTAGTGCGTGGAGGCCTTCTGAAGAGGGGGAGGCAGGGAGAGGGAAGAGACCCACAGCAAGCCCACCTCACACAACAGAATGCCAGTTCTCTCCCAAACAACGTGAGCAGGCTGAGTGATAGAAATAAAAGCAGTTATTATTGTAACAGAGAACCCACAGTGCACCCCCATCCGGTGTCCATGCTGGGCTGGCCATTTTGTGTCACTACTCATGTTATTATGCATATAAAATATGCATTCTCGGGAGGAATGTAGTCGACCCTCCCACAATTTGCCTTCAGTGTAGGGGTCTGAAGGCGCCTTGAAGCCAACCCTGGAGGTTGGGAGGCCCTCTCTGCCAGCAGAGTTTCTGGTAATTTGCTCCCAGGCACTTGGAGGTTCCTCTGAGAAGCTGGTCCTGCTGTCCGCATTGTACAGATGAGGAAGAGGAGACTGAGGGAAGTGGTGTGATGCCTGTAGACACTGGGCTGTGGTGTTAGGAAAAGGTGGCCTTTTCAGGAGTTGTGGGAAGGCTCCAGGAGGGAAGGGCCAGGCAAGGGGGCCCACGTGGAGCCAAGGGCCTCAACCCAGACAGGCGCTCAGGGCTGGCCAGTGTGCTGGAGCCTGGCCCGGCACTTAGAGAGTTCAATAAATCTTTATTGAATGAATAAGAGAGCAAATCCCTGCAGCACCAGATCCAAGAGGGAACACGAGCCAAGAACCAAGAGGCCAGGAGCCAACTCCTGGTCCTACCACCTGGCTTCTCTGCACGGGCCGCCTCCACCAACCCCTTTCCCCTGCCACCCAGAGTCCTTGTGTCTTCCTCTCCAAAGCCACTCAGCTGCTAGCTGCACCTGAGAGCCACCTAGGATGCCCTGTGGGGTCGCCTGAAGTGAGACAGCCAGGCCAGGCTGACCTCCTGCCCCTGCTGGGTCTCCCCGCCGCCCCTTGCAGGACACTCCTCAGATCCTGGGCCTGTTTCTTCTCCAGCTCTCCCGAGGCCCATCCTGGTTCCAGTCCAGATACACAAGGTGAGGGTGGACACAGAGAGGGTTAGGCCAGGTCTGGTTTCTCCTCTGACCCAGCCTCCAGGCTCCCCTCCTGGAGTCACCCCTTCTCCCTTTCAGGATGGGGTCTGAGTACCTATAAGATAGGCCCTCAGGGTGACATCTGACTGTAGAGTCTTAGGCTCATGACTCAGCTTCCCAGAGCTTCTGAGATGCTACAAAGCCCAACGTCAGGGGTTACAACCGGGAAGGAATTGGCCCCCTTGGTCCCGGGCCCACCCCCAGGTGATGGTGCTCTACAGTCGGGAGCACTTAAAACACTCCCAGCCTTTCAACCGGCCCAGCCTTTATCTCTGCCCACGCACACATGCCTGTTTCTTTTCCTTCTGGCTTTTCCAGGCTGTGCTGTGGGGGACTGAAGTGCAGCCTTGGGCTCCTGCGTCCTGTCCATCCTCTGTCTATCCTATCCACCCCAGTCCAGCCTCCCTCGAGTCGAGTAAGGGAAGACTGCTCGGCTGGGTGACCTCGAGAGAGGCTCTGCCCTTCCAGCCTCAGCGTCTAGAAGGCGAGACTTGGAGGCCTGGGCCTCAGAGACCCACCATGCCCCCAGGATGAAGGTGGTAACTAAACCAACCCCCCCTTCCTCTGGCCCAAGTCTCCGGGGAACCTGTTTCCCGGGCCTAGCAGGCTCAGCAAGCCCTGGCCCGCCCGCCCCAGCGTTGCTGGCTCAGGTTTCCCCACTTTCTGGTTTTCTCATCTCCCCTGCCCCAGGCGCAGCCCTCACCCGCCTCCCGGAACTGGATCCCAGAGAGTGGGGGGAGTGTTGCAAAGGGGGCCCTGGGAGGGGGTGCAGGGCGTTGCTCACGCGGGCAGCACTGGGAGTGGGGCAGTGAGGAGTCCCTGCAGCCCAGGCTCAGGATGGGGTTCAGCTCAGCCTCCTCCTGCCCCGCCGGCCCCAGGGGCTGGCTCGGAGCCCATCAAAAGCTGGAACAAGCCACCTCCCTGGCTGCTTCCCAAAGCCTCCTCTAGGCCTTTTCTGCTGCTGTCCCCTAGACCAGGAATGTTCTTCCCAGACTTTGGCACCAGTGTTAGCCGAGTTTCCTCTAGCTCTGAACCTGTGGCCTCCTCCCCTGCTGCACAAGGGGCAAGCCTCCCTTCCGGACCCTCCTCCCCCCTCTCCCCTCAGGCAGGAGTACCACACTGTCTCATCTCCTGGTCTTTGCACATGCTGTTCCCCTGTACCTGGAATTCCTTTCCTATTTCCTTCTAGATCCTTCAGGCCTCTGGGAAGACATTACCTCCCAGGAAGCCAGTGCTAATGGCTGAGTCAGGAGTTTCCTTGGGCCGCTGCAGGTCCTGCCCTCCCAGCCAGCCCCTATGAGATGCTGCCTGGAACCAGGTCTCTCTGAGTTCAGAGTGAACAAGAGAGGGGGGACACAGGGCTCTGAGATGCACACATGTTACCCCACACCCCTCATCCAGTGTGTGTGTGTGTGTGTGTGTGTGTGTGTGCGTGTGTTGGTGGTGAGGGAGGTGGGGGCTGGGTGAGCCCAGGCTCGGCTGGCTGCCAAGTGACCCATGACCGTCGGCCAGCCTGAGCATATCCTGTTTAGACAGAAGCCAGACAGCCATCCCTCACCCACTCGGGCCTGCCCGGCCCCTGCTGGAGAGCCCAAGTCTTAGGCCTAGAGCTCAATCCTTATCTGGCTCCAGAGAGGCCTCCTCTTGAGGAATCAGGATACGAATTCTGGGTTTCCTCTGCCCTCGTAGCAGAGGCCTTTACTCTGGTGCTGAACCTCGGGACAGTAGTTTGCGGTGCCCCAGCCACCGGGTGGGGCTGGGGGTGTGGAGCCTGACTTTAGAGACGGGGTCTGTGTGGAAAAGACCTTGGATCTGGAGCCCACTCCTTGGCTTTGCCCAGCTCGGGTGGGGCAGCTCCATCTTTGCAGCTGCCCAGGCCAAGAAGCCAGAAAACCAGCTTGGACTCTCTCTTTCTCTCACATCCACATTCAAACCATCAACACATGCTTTCAACTTCACCTTAATATGTGCAAAATGTCAGGTGACCCCTTCCCACCTTCTCTCTGGTCACCAGCTCTGCAGCCACCGCCCCCATGCTCTAGTCTCCTACAATCTAGTCAACCAGGATCCACGGAGACCCTGTTAAAATGGAAGCCAGGTCAGGCTCCTCTCTTGCCCAAAGCTCTCAAAGGCTCCTACTTTGTCAAGAATCAAGGCCATGTCCTTGCAGTGGCAGACCGCAGCCCCCTTCCCCACCTCTGGCTCACATGTCCCTGCTCTGGATCGCAGCCTCTTCGCTCTTCCACCCACACATGTCCAGCCTCGGGCCCCTGCAGTGACTGTTGCCTTTGCCTGGGTAGATGCTTCCCTTCCCTTCCAGTAGACACTTCCATGGCCTCCTTTAGGTCTCTGCTCAGGTAGTGTCTGACCACCACCACCCCAGAACAAATAGGAGGGGGCCAAGCCCAGGCCCTCTGGATCAGAGACTGGGAGCTGCTTTCTACCCTCCTCCTGGGCCCTCTGCTCACACTCCCCTGGAGCGGAGGATGGGGCAGAGATGGAGCCCATCTGCTGTTTCCACCTCTGCTTAAGAGCTGAGCTGAGGAGAGCGTGGCCCAGGCTGCAGCAGCAGGGACTCAGGGTAGACTCTGTCTTGACTTAAAAATCAGTGAAGCCGCAGCTGTGAGCTACCTCCCCCCACCCCCTCCACCCTGCCACCCCCAGCAGGTATGGTCCCTTAGCCAGAGCTGTGCTTCGGGGCTGGGAGAGACCTGGGCAGCCCCCAAAGCTGATGGTGATGGGCTCTGATCTGTGGGGTTTCTGGCTGCCTCTCAGGCTCACATCTGCTGCACACACCCCGTCCATGTGTCTGTGTGGCCACAGTCCTGGGGGAGGGGGCCCAAGGAGGGTCCTGCAGCCAGGCCTGCAAGCTGGGATCTGGACTTACTTAGTTCCAAATGACTGGGGAATGTCCCTTCCGTGACAGTCGCCGTGTGGCCTCCCCTGGTCCCTCACTCCCTGCAGGGAAGTGGGGCCCAGATGAAGGCAGCCCCCCCTGGAAGGGGGAGGGGCTGATGGGCAGACACTGGGCACCCTGCCCTCCTGGCCCTCTTCCCTAAGCCTGGCTTCAGGTTTTCCCTGAGGAAGTGCTGCAATATGAGGTCACTGTCTCTACCTTCAGACCAGAGATCTCAGGCCAGAACGCCCCCTCTCGGTCTCCATCCCCCTTGAGCCAGGAGAGGGAGGACCTTGACCCGCATGCTTGCCTGTTCTGCACTGCAAGGCCTCCATGGCACGGCAGCATTAGGACGGGTCAAGAAGGGGACGCCTGGGTGGCTCAGTGGGTTAAAGCCTCTGCCTTCGGCTCAGGTCATGATCTCAGGGTCCTGGGATCGAGGCCCGCATCGGGCTCTCTGCTCAGTAGGGAGCCTGCCTCCTCCTCTCTCTCTGCCTGCCTTTCAGCCTACTTGTGATCTCTGTCAAATAAATAAATAAAATCTTTAAAAAAAAAAAAAANCTTGCAGCGCACAGCCTCAGTGCTTTGGACCAGTGCTGGGCAGCAGGGTGAAGGTAGGTGGTGGGGAGCTGGGTCTTCCCTGGCCCACCGGCTGCTCGCTAAGCACTCCATCCACAGTGATGGGTTTCGGCGGCTCCTGGGTGGGCGTGGTGGGGCGGCAAAGCTGAACGCAGTCTCCCTACCCTGGGGATAGGGCGCCTTCCTGTCCCAGAGGGTTTGATTTCCTTTTTTTTTTTTTTTTTTAAAGATTTTATTTATTTGACACAGAGAGATCACAAGTAGGCAGAGAGGCAGGCAGAGAGAGAGGAGGAAGCAGGCTCCCCGCCGAGCAGAGAGCCTGATGCGGGCCTCGATCCCAGGACCCTGAGATCATGACCTGAGCCGAAGGCAGAGGCTTTAACCCACTGAGCCACCCAGGCGCCCGATTTCCTTTTTTTAAAATTTTTTTTATTTATTCATTTGACACAGAGAGAGAGATCACAAGTAGGCAGAGAGGCAGGCAGAGAGAGAGGAGGAAGCAGGCTCCCTGCCGAGCAGAGACCCCAATGTGGGCCTCGATCCCAGGACCCTGGGATCATGACCTGAGCCGAAGGCAGCGGCTTTAACCCACTGAGCCACCCAGGCGCCCTTGATTTCCAAACATAACTGGACAGAGTGGATGCCTGGGCCGTACCTGACCTCTGGACCTGCACCTAGAAATTGGGGGCTCCACTCTTTTTCTACTCCACCTTCGCAGTAGCCCGCGGTTTAGTCACCCACCTACAGCTCTTTGTCCACTCCCGGGAGCTACACACCCTCCAGGTGACCAGCAGGAAACGCTTGCCCCGATCAAGGCCCACGTAGCCTCGAAGGCCATCGCTCCAGGAGATCAGGTGGTGCCCCTGGCAGGCCCACGCCTTGAGGCTGAGGCTCCCCTGGGTCGCTGCTGAGCAGAGGCTCTGACCCCCCCGGAAGTCGCCGGCCGCATGCTTGGAGGTATAGGCCATGGTCCCCTGGCCCGTGCTGGGAAAGCAAGAAGGCAGACCTCCAAGGTGGCCAAACAGGAGAAAAAGAAGACAGGCCGAGCCAAATGGCAGATGCAGAACAACCAACGCTTCGTCAATGCCATGCCCACCTTTGGCAAGAGCAGGGGCCCCCATGCCAACTCTTAAGTCCATTGTAATCCTGGCTCTTCCCAAGAAAGCCACTTAGTTAGTAAAAAAAAAAAAAAAAAGACAAAGATAAAGAAAGAAACTGGGAGCTCTGTCTGTGCTACCTGTGGAGTCCTAGGGAGGATCAGGCCCCTGGCTCACTGTGGCCGGAACAGCATTGTGTACCCATTGAATAGAAGGGAATACTGAGACTTTGACAAACAGGAGCTTGGGCAACCTTGTCTGTGGACTCCAGACTAGAGCCCCCCTTGAATGTTGAGGTGCAGTCTCAGATTGAGAAAAGAGTAGGACTAGCCTGAGGGTTATAAGGCATGGTATAGTCTGATTTAAATTTTTAAAGGATTCCTTTGGCTCCTGGGGAGCCCAAAGTCATGGTGTGGGCCTCCAGGAGAGGGAGGACAGGGACCTGGCTGGATCACCGGGGGTGCTGCTGGCTATCCTCAAACTTAGCCGGGCTCGCCTCATCTTTCCCTTGGAGCTCATCCATAGGGTATGACCTGGGATTTTGGGGTGGGAAGAGGGGTCTCCTTCCCTGCCCCATGCACTCCCACATGGGGCCTGCTTGGCCAGCCTCCCTGGCCTGCCCCCTCCTGAGACCGTGGTTGAAGCTTTAATCCGAGGACAAGTCTCTGCAAAGCTCATGTTTGCTGCCGGAAGGAGCAGGCAGCAGCCGAGATGGAGGGATAAAGAGACCTGGTATATGGAAGAAGGGAGGGGGCCAGACCTGTGTAGGGAGAGATCAGAACTCCACACTCCACCCTCTGCCCTGCCTTTCGCCTGCACCTCCAGACTCACTTCAGGGGCCTTCTTCTATTTTTTTTTTTTTTTAAGATTTTATTTACTTATTTGACAGCGAGAGACATGACCAGAGAGGGAACACAAGCAGGGGGAGTGGGAGAGGGAGAAGCAGGCTTGGCGCGGAGCGGGGAGCCCAACTCGGCTCTTGATCCCAACACCTTGGGATCATGACCCCAGCCAAAGGCAGATGCTTAATGACCGAGCCACCCAGGTGCCCCAGGGACCTTGTTCTTGGCACCCGGAAGGATGGTTCGTGTATCCACAGCCCGCCGGGGCACCTACTGAGTGCCACCTCTCTCAGAGCTGGCTGCAGGGCTCACTGGGAAGTCTCTGGGACTGAAGCCGCACCCCCACTCAGCCCAGCCCCCACAGGTTCTGATTTCTGAGGACCTCGGTCAGGGTCCCAGAGGGCAACTGCCCTCCCCCTCCTCACGGATTGCTGGGCTCCTCACAGTCCCTGAAGGGAAACTGAGGCCTACAGCACGCCCATGACCTTGTCCTCTCCTGAAGTCCCCGGGTACCCCGACTTCTTCCACCCGCCCTTCACTGTGTTCTTCCCACACCACCCTTAACCACGGACCACCTTTTCTCCACTCTTTCCTCTGGGCATTACAGTCCTGCCTAGAGGAGAGGAGGTGCCTGGAGAGCTGGGTGGTTGGAACCGGGAGGAAACTCCAAGTCCTCTTTGCTAGCGCCCCCTGCCTCAGGGCACCCATCCTGGGTGCAGAGATGGGCTTGTGGGAAGGGCTGGGCTATAGCCACCAGACCTAGTCTGTATCTGGTTCCCTCGGCCCTCATTGTCCTGGGGCTTTCAGCTGGGGAAGGGGCCCTGGAGGAGGAGCTCAGGGCTGAGCTTCTGGGGGCACAAGGCATGAGAGCCCCCGATTGAGAAACTCTGATTGCTGGGGTACTTGGCTGGCTCAGTCAGTAGAGTGCACAACTCAGGGTTGTGACTTCAAGCCCCACGTTGGGGGTACAGTTTCCTCGAAAATAAGTATAAATTCTTTTTTTTAATAAATAAGAAATTCTGGTTGCTGAATTCTCCTGAACACCACTTCTCTTCATCTGCTGCCCTGCATCCAGTACATTCTCACAATGGGGCTTGTTGTGGGGGATACCTAGGGGCTCCCAGCCCTCCTGGGAGCACCAGTGCCCACTCCCTCGGCCCCTTGTTGACCAGGGGCACCACTCCCCCCTGCCCAGATGGGACTGCAGACCCTGTGGGTTCTGGGCTCTAGAGAACTCACCCGTACCCCTGTGTTCTCCCCACAGGACTCCAGGGCGATGCTTTCATATATTCCCATGCCAGGGATCCCTCACCCTCGACCAGGCCAGACCTGAGGCAGAGGCACCTCTTAATGGGGAGAGCAGGGCCCTGAAAGTGTCCCATGGAAAGTTGGAGGCAGAATCAACAGAGCCTGGTTTGTCTGCCAGAGGGCTCAGTCAGAGGGGTCTTCCTCCTAGTGTCTGGAAGCCAGGTCCCCACGGCCCGGCCGGGCAGGTCCTTGGGTCACTGCAGGACTCTTCGTCACACCTCATACCATGTTGCTCTCAAGCCCTTGCCCAGGCCACTCTTCAACCGAGAATGTCTTTTCTGTCTCCCTGGAGAAGTTGTCCTAATCCTTCTGGCCTGGTTCAAATGCTAGCTTCCCAAAAAAGCCTCCCCTGTTTGCCCAGCTGGTCTGTCTTCTGAGCTTCCAGGGGAGAGCCTCTTGCGCTGCCTGGGTCTTGGTCAAATGTCATTCATTCATTCATTCTGGAGACATCATGTGTGCCAAACCTGTGCCCAGTACGAGGCCACGGGGGCTGAAATCTCCACACATCTCACCTGCATTCTGGACCATGAACTCCAGAGGCTCTAGTGGAATCAGACCGTGGGCTAAGGGTGCAGAGCTGGTTCTGGGGAAAATGGGCCAGAGGGCCGCTGAGCTCCCGCTCACCAGGTGAGGAAGCCACCAACGTCCCATCCCCTACTGCTGATACTCTACTCCAGTTTGGCCTGAAATTTCAACAAAATTTTCTCGGGGGACTGGTAGGCTAGGCTTCTAGGCCTGGGGCTGAGGGGTGGGGGTTACCTCAGGAGACCTTGACGGCACCGTGTTAGGGATTCAAGTTCCTGCAAGGCCCAGGCCCCACCCAGACCCTATACCTTGGAAAGGCCCCAGGAGGGCGGGGAGATGGACTCCAGGCAGGGAAGGGCCCGGCACCGAGGGAAGCCTGGGTCCCCCAGAAGTGTGGAGACCAGCGTTCCGCCTAGGCTGTGGCCTCGCTGTGTGTGCAGCCCCGAGAGCTTCTGCGGAGGTGGGAACATAGCCGATGTGGTCAGGGCCACCGGGCTCCGATTTCACTGCGCCTCATCCGACTTACCCAAGTATCAGGGGAACAAGTCTAGGGTGTGATATGTGTGCACACACACGCATGTGCGGGAAGATGGCCACGCTCCCTCCCCCACCAAGGACCCCTCAGCTCCAAGCTCAGCTGCATGTTTGTGGCTCTCACTGGCCCTTACTCACCCTTCTCTGGGACAGGAGAGCAAAGTCCCTCCCCCCGCCACCCTGTCCACCCCGCCCAGGTGCTGGGAGGGGGAAACCAGCTACCAAGAGCAGATTGCTCAAGTAACATCTAATATGTAGGACACACTCTGCTTGTGTCATCTTTGTTGTGACTCATTGTGTCTCCCCGGTGGGTGACAGAGAGAGCCAGTGTCTGTCACCCAAATGGCTCCGCACGGGAGAGTGGAGAGGTGTTTGCCTTTTCATCCATCATAAGGGTCTGCTGGGGATGGGGCACCTTGACCCCATATCCTGCCCCTGCCCCTGCTTGACAGGCATCTGGCCCCACACACATGCACTCAGCCCCCCCCACCGGACCCTTCACCACAAAGGTGACCTCACCGTCCTCCCTAGGAGAGGACCTGCATGCAGGTTGTCATGGGAGTGCGGTGCTGGCCGAGCAGCCACCTGGAACTCCTGGGCCACATGCCTGCCTCCCTCCTCAGACAGGCTTGCACCAGCTTTGCCACAACCCCAGCAGCCAGCCCACAGCTCCTCCAAACATGTGCGGACCAGGAGCTGTGGGAATTGGGCAAGGTCAGTGGGGGTCTCCTGGTGGATGTGTGGAAGGTATCCCCTGGGAGCTAGGAGGGTGACTCTGGGAAGGCTGTGGGGAGGAGGTGACACAGTCCACTGGCCTTCAAAGAACCAATGAGAGGGGCGCCTGGGTGGCTCAGTGGGTTAAGCGTCTGCCTTCAACTCAGGTCTCGATGGGGGCAGGGGGTGGAGGGTGGGGGTGATTGTCTGTTCAGCAGGGAGCCTGCTTCTCTCTCTCCCTCTGCCCCAACCATGCTGGCCGGCTCTCTCTCTCTCAAATAAATACATAAAATCTCAAAAAAAAAAAAAAAAGAACCAATTAGAAATCTCACAACTTGAAGGATGAAGGACAATCTGGGCAAGAGCCTGGACGCGTGACCCACCAAGGTAGGCCCTAGAGGTCTGAGGGTGGAGCCGTCTGGAAGGGGCTCGGGTCAGAGTCTACTAGCGATGGGCATGGGGCAGGGGTGGGGCTCAGGGGTGCAGCAGTGGCCCACCAGCTCCATTTTGACCAACGCTTCCAGGAGCCAAGAGGGTCTGGGGCTGAGTTCAGCAGAGATGCAGAGGCAGGGCGATGTGGGCCCTGGAACAGTCCTTGGGGAGGCCCCAGCCAGAGGAAGAGGCCAAGTGAGAGGACAGCTGGCCCCAGGGAACTGGCGAACTAGTCAGAAGGGGAAGCAGAGGGACAAGGAGGCAAGGCCATCCTAATGCAAGGGGCTGGGTAGGGGGCCCTTGGAGAGCCCAGCCTACGGCGCCTTTGCTGTCTCTGGGCACAGGGCACTGGCAGACTGTCATCTTCCCCAAAGGGGTAGGTCACCTCTTCTGGAGAACCGGCTCCTTTCATGAGGGTGAGGGCTTGGGAGGGCCTTGGGACATGTAGGAGGGCACCAGGCCTTAGGATGTGTCCCTCACATACCTCTCCCCTCCCCCAGCCTCCTAGTGTCCTCCTCCACACCCTGGCTGCCATTCAAGCCCACCGCGATGACCCTCAGGCTGGGGTGAGGCCCACCTGCTCCCAGGGGGCTGTGGGCTACGCCTCACACACCCTATCCCTGCACCGTTGTTCACAAATGGTGAAACTGAGGCCCAGAAGAAGAGGGCCTCGCCCAGCTCCAGGCCTCCGTCATCCCCATGGGCCTCGGGCCTTCCTCCCGGGCCCCCAGAAATGAGAAATCCCAGTACAGAGAGTGGGCTCAGACCGCAGGGAGGCTGGCAGGTGCCCCTTGGGCCTGGGAGGGAGTCTTGGCCCTGCCTTCTAGACCTGCTTGCTCCGTCCTCCCTCCCCAAGGGCCCGGGCTTTGGCTTAGCCCAGCTTCTTCATGCACGGGGTGCTGCCTGCTTTTCCCTGGGAAGACCCTCCACCCTGTCCCCTTGCCTGCTTCCCGTGGGCTGACGAAGGGCCCGACACCAGCCCCGTCTGGGGACTCCCTGTCGCCCGGGTTGTGGCTCCTCCGAGGGCTCCTCCAGGAAGAGCTGCTGAACCAGGTCAGGGAGAGACAGGGACAGCTGGGGAGAGGGGACCAAAAGGGGTCGCAGGGCAGGGGCCCCCAGAAGATGCTCCGCTTCAGTCTCCCCAGGGCTTGTCTGTGTTCTGGTGTCAGGCGGGGCTCCTGGCGGCCCTGCCCCCACCAGGTGTGGGGCTTCTGGGCGGCTGAGAGGCCCCTTTGTCCCTTATCTCTTCTGCCTTGGTGGCTGTATCCAGATAAGCATCCTATTCGGGACTGAAATTCCAGCCTGGCTGCCCCGTCCCCCACCTGGGGGTCTGGGACCTGCCAGCTGCACTTTCCCCAGAACCCACCCAGAGCGTCCAACCCACTGAGAATGCCCCCCAGCTGCACATTTTCCCCGGGACTCCCTCTCCCATCTGTACACTTGGACCCGCACCCCCACGGCCCTGGTGGCCAAGCAGACACGTGCCTCACGAACAGAGGCCACGCACACCCCTCAGACCCTCCCCATTTTGTTGACAGTGGGCCACTTCGAAGCCCCTCCCCTCCTTTCCACTCCACCTAGCTGGGGGTGGAGAGGTTGGCCGAGCGCGGCCCCTGACCTACCAGTGGGAGCCCAAAGCTGATGAGCTGACCCCTTTGTGATCCCCCCCAGGCAACCCCCAGACGCACACATCCCCGAGCTTCCCGGACCACCCCTCTCAGGGACTCTGTCTCCATCTCCGAGCCCCGTTCAGCCTCCTTCTTCCCCATCTCCCCCCTCCCCCCTCATTAAGCCTCCTAAACCCGCCAGCTCCCTGAAGCAGGAAATTGCATTCTGCCAAGATTAAATGGACTTGAACGCCCTGCCTCTGCCCGCAAGGGGGGGAGCTGAAAGGAGCCAAGTTTGCTGAGGGTGGGGGCCGGGGACACCGAATCCCAGGTTGGGGAGGAGGGATCCAGAAGGGTGGGGTATTTCAGGATAGGGTGGGGGCTTCCTGAGGGGCGGAGGGGAGGGGGCGGAGACTGTGGGGAGGCAGGGGGCAGGAGGGAACTCTCCGACGGCGGGAATG
>LNAC01000008.1:3162248-3198933 GCA_002007465.1 Ailurus styani
GGTAGGGGGGAGGGGTGGGGAATAGAAAGTGAGGAGAGGGGAGGGGAAGGGGCGGGGGGAATGGTGATTGGGAGGTGAGAGGGGACGGCTGTCAGGTTGAGAGCGGACCTACAGGAAATGGGAAATGAACTTTGGGGGTTGCACCGGACTGCTTTTTTGGAGTCCTCAGAGAAAGGGGGTGGCACACCTCACACTCCCTTCTGGCCCAAGGTCTCCTGGCAAGGGTACAGCCAGGTGGGTGGGAATCCCTGCGTGTCCTTGCCCAGCCCGGGACCCACAGCCCTCACCCCTGCAGGATCTGGAAGACCCCACCAGGAGACAGAGAGCAGGACAGTCGCTCCGGGGCCAAGATGCATTACAGATCGATGCGCTCCCGCCCCCAGCCCCAGGCAGCCGACAAAGCAGAAGCTGAAGACTTCTGGGGTGTGCCCAGGTCTCTTATCCACAGCAGGCCCCACACCCCATACTTGGGGGGGTTGTCGTCTGCCATGCTCTGAGGTCCCAGAGGCTGCTCGGGGGCCCAGCCCTCTGAGTCTGGGTCACCCCTTCAGAGCCTGGCAAGTCCACGTGGGCTGAAGGAGCAGGAAAAACAGAGCGTCCAAAGCGGCCAGGTATCACCCCGGGAGCAACCCCCAGAGGCTGGAGTAGAGGCAGCAATGCTTACCAAGCATCCACTTTGCCCTGGGGCCATGGTGGGCAGCGGGAAGGACGGCCCAGCTCTATGGGCATGGTGGCCTGGAGTGGCGGGCTGTGGGAGGAGTCCTCCAGGAGGGAAGTAGAGGTCAGTCCAGTGCCAGGCAGAGAAGCCAGGTCATCTGGGGAGGGCCTGAGAGAGCTCGGCCTGCAGGCAGAGGCTCGGATGGGCAGGTAGCACGTCCGCCGAGGGACTGAGGGCTTGGAGATCCATGCGGGCATCAGGCAAGCCTGGGGCCATGGGCAGCGGTAGGAATTCGTCTGAGCTGGGCTGGGAGGGCTGCGTCCCCCTGCCCCTGCTCCCAGGGCTGTTTGTTCAGATGTTGGTGCCCATTTCAGGCAACCTGAGCTGGACGGATGGTTTCGCGGGAGGGAGGCTGGCTCTGTTCTGGCCGCTGGTGAAAATAGGCTTCACCTGTCCAGATGTGGGACAACCCACCCCGGTGTCCACGGGATGGGGCCGGTATGTGCCTGGCGAGGACGTCGGGGGTCACCCTGGCAGGCCCTGTGCTGGCCCTGCTGGGAAGGAACACGGCCGAGTCCAGATCAAGCCAGGGTGGTGAGTGCCACCCACCGTCTGCTCCCCAGTGTCCCTGGGCCTGACTGTTCCCTGGCCACTTCCTGGCTGGATTCTCAGTCTCCAGTCAGATCAGGGGAGTCAGCTGCCAGGGAGATCAGAGGGGGCCTGTCCTTCAGGTAACTGATAGGCAGTGCCCCAGGGCGCTGTCACTGCCTTGTCCTGGGTCCGTGTCCCCAAGCTATCCGCTGTGGACACGCGGTGCCCCCTGCCCTCCCCTCGGACCTCCCTCCCATCCCCCTCCCCTGAGATCTGTCTCAGGGAAGGCCCATCAAGGCAGCTCCAGCCCTGAGGGTTCTGGTCTGGGATCCGACAAGCCTCCTGCTCTGGGCTGCAGACCGGAGACCCTCGGGCGGGCCAGCTCAGCCCAGGCACCTCTCCTCGAAGAAGAGACCCCATCCCCTTGCCTCGGCACCCACAGCTCCCGGGGCCCTCGTCACAGGCTGAACCGCTCTGTTTCTGCTTTGTCCCCCTTGCCGGTGGGACTTCGAGCTCTGGAAGGATGGAGAGCACGTCTGTCCCAGTCATACGTGGTCCCCGGGACTGGGTAACAGCTCAGTCAGCTGCCGGGCTGACTATAGGTACGGTATATTTCCAAGACTTTAAGGCAAAAATCATTCATTGCCTCAAATATGGAACAGCCTGTGTGGCCCTCTTTCTCTGCCCCTGGGGTGCGGGGTGGGGAGTGGGTGTGGAGGGGTGTGGACGTTAGCCAGACATGTTTTCTGCCTCTCCAGAGCTCAGAATCTTCCTGGAGGAAGGGCCTGGGACAAAGGAAGTAAGTGCCATGCCCTTGGACCCCAGAGAAGCCAAGGATGGACTGGCAGAGCCTCTGGAGGGGGTGGGCTGTCGGGGTCAGGGGTCAAGCGTGCTTCCTGCAGGGACTCCATGGGTGGCACTGTCATCAGGTGGGTGGGAGGGGAGGGCTTCCTAAGCTTCCAATCTCCAGTCCGCTTCTCCAGCTGTTGGGTCGAGCCTCAGTGATCCCCAGTGCCCCCCACACTGCCCGCTCTGATCTGCTCCCTGCCCTATGCCTGGGTCGCTAAACAGCTGACGAGACAATTTGTTGTCTCGTCCTTAGCAACCAGCCTTCCATCCCCTCCTACAGACAGAGAGCCAGCCTCCGCTCCCTGCAGACAAACTGGACTCTTCCCTGCCCAACCAGGAGGCCCGTTCAAGCTCCCTGTCCTACTGACCAGGCCTGCCCACCCTGTCCTGGCAATCTGAGGAAGTGTCCCCGTCCCAGTGTCCCTGCCCTTCCATGCTGTGCCCTGGGTTAGGAGCCATTGTCCTTTCCGCCATCATCTGGCTCCCAGGGCTGTGCGACACAGGAGCTGTGGGATTCCAGACAAGCGTCCTGCTCTCTGGACCTCCGGGCTCCCCCAGCTCTAGAGCCAGACGCCTCCCCTTGGCTGGCAGCTGGCCTGCAGGAGAACGAGGGCGTGGGCTCTGGGTTTGGGCTGGCGTATCCCACAGGCTATAACAGTTGCTGCTATTTGCCCAGCTTCTCTTTTAAATGCCCTCGGGGGAGGCCGGCTTCCGGGCCCTGATTCCTGGTCCTGGAGCCCCAGGGACCCCTCTCCACCGAGGCAGAGGAATTCGGGGTTTCTTGGTGTTCGGCGATCAGGCTGGTCCAGGGATCCTAGCAGCGCAACGTGAGGCCTGCTCCCTGCAAGGTGTGTGCTCACGGGGTGTGGGAGACGGGGTGCTGGCTCTGACCGCAGAGGAGAGAAGGTGCTAAGAGTCTCCATGGCGCCCAGAATCCAGGCCATCAGGCGTCCCCGGATGAGGTGGTCTCTGTTCCCATCCGACTGACACTTGTCCTGCCCCAGCAGAAGGCCCACGTCAGCCTTGTCTTGCCCTGCTGGTCCCCCTCTCCTTCACCCTCCTCTGACTCCGGCTGGGCCTCTAGTGTGGTAGGAGTCCGCCAGGGCCAGCAGACCTCCCTGCCCAGGTGGGCAGTGCTCCCACCGATGCCAGCCCCCCAACAGTGAGGCCCACCCGCCCGCCACCTGCTGCTCCCACGAGCGGCCCCGCTTCCCAGTACTTCAGCTGCTGGGTCTCAAGTGTGGAGACCCTGGCGGAGGCAGAGTCTGGTTCAGAGCCACAGGGTGCTGGGGGGAGAGAAGGGGTCTGTCCTTCCCTGGGTTCCAGAACCGTGGGGAAGGTTGCGGCCATCGAGAAGAGCTGAGTGGGAAGACCTGCAGGGAGACTCGAGGGTACCGACCAGCTGAGCCCGGAGAAAGGCTCGGGGACCAGGGGCTTCCCTCCTGCCACATCCCCACGCTCACCGAGGGCTTGATCTGGACTCCTTCCTCACCAGCCTAGCCTGGGGCCTCCCTGGTCTGGGAACCTTGGAGGAATAGGGGTTAAAGAAAGTTTGGGAGGTGGGGGGTGGGCAGCGGGTGGCCACAGTCTTCCTCCATCCTGTCCTCCCCAACTCCCGGGCCCCATCACCTCCCTCCCAGAGATCTCTGGTTTGACCTCCTCCTCCTCCAGCCCTCCTCCCAACTGGCAGGAGAACAGAAAAGAGGTAACCATGCCTGCCACGGGGGGCCCTGTGGCTTTGTCTGGGCCCGAGGAGCCCCCAGGGCTGGTGAGAACAGTAACTCATGGAAAGTGTCAAATACAGACTTTATTGTCCTGCACTGGGGGGGGCCACACACCCAGGTGTTTGGGCGCTCTGGACCTTGTGAGGGTCTTGAGGGGCCTCGGTGGGAAGGGCAGCAGGAGCCCGTCCTGCATGGAGTGGACTCGGGCTGGGACTCTTTTTTTTTTTTTTAAGATTTTATTTATTTGACAGAGCGATCACAAGTAGGCAGAGAGGCAGGCCGAGAGAGAGGAGGAGGCAGGCTCCCTGCTGAGCAGAGAACCCGATGCGGGCCTTGATCCCAGGACCCTGAGATCATGACCTAAGCCGAAGGCAGAGGCTTTAACCCACTGAGCCACCCAGGTGCCCCCTTTTTAAAAGATTTTTTTAGTTTTATTTATAAGTGATCTCTACACCCAGCATGGGGCTCAAATCCACAACCCTGAGATCGAATCATGTGCCCTATAAACTGGGCCAGCCAGGCCCTCCTGGGACTGCTGTTTAATAAAGAAGATTGAGGGGCGCCTGGGTGGCTCAGTTGTTAAGCGACTGTCTTCTGCTCAGGTCATGATCCTGGAGTCCTGGGATCGAGTCCCGCATCGGCACCCCTGCTCAGTGGGGAGCCTGCTTCCCCCTCTGACTCTTCACCACCCTCTCATGCTCTCTCTCTCTCTCTCAAATAAATAAAATCTTGAAAGAAAGAAAGAAAGAAAGAAAGAAAGAAAGAAAGAAAGAAAGAAAGAAAGAAAGAGGAAAAGAAAGAGAGAGAGGAAGGAAGGAAGGAAGGGAGGAAAGGAGAGAAGGAAGGAAAGAAAGAAGATTGGGGAGGAGGCGCCTGGGTGGCTCAGTGGGTTAAAGCCTCTGTCTTCAGCTCAGGTCATGATCCCAGGGTCCTGGGATAGAGCCCCGCATTGGGCTCCCTGCTCAGTGGGGAGCCTGCTTTCTCCTCTCTCTGCCTACTTGTGATCTCGCTCTGTCAAGTAAATAAATTAAAAAAAAAATCTTTAAAAAAAAAAAAAAGAAGATTGGGGAGGGGTGCCTGGGTGACACAGCTGGTTAAGTGTCCAACTATTGGTTTTGGCTCAGGTTCTGATCTCAGGGTCCTGAGATTGAGTCCCAAATTGGGCTGCAGGCTCTAGGCTCCCTGCTCAGTGCGGAGTCTGCTTCAGACTCCCTCAGCCCCTCCCTCCTGCACTCTCTCTCTCTCTAAAATGAATAATAAATAAATCTTTAAAAAATAATAATAAAGGGGATTGGGATAGGCAATGCTTACCCAAACAAACCTTGTCTCTGGGAGTTTCCTGTCTTGGGTGAGGAAGGAGCGGGAGTGGGCAGGGCCTCACACAGCCTGGGCCTTAATCTGGGGGTTCTTTGTAGCCCCCCAAGGTCAGGCTGCCCATTCGTGCTGTCCCAAGGGACATGGAAGTTGGAAGTGACTTCCCTCCTGCCTTGGCACCCCCTGATGGCCCTGCGGTCCCTGGCTTTGAGAACCAAGCCTGTGGCTGCTGGGGTCACACAGACACTTTGCGTCCATCCTGGGGGCATGGTCCCCCCAAACTGACTGATGGTGTGGGAGAACAGGCCTAGGAACAGAACAGGAGAGGTGAGGGGTATCCTGCTACAGGGCTCTCCCCAACTTCTTCCTCCTCGAAAACTCTTCTTTCAGGGGACCCACCTAGGATAGCACAAGTCTGCTATAGACACAGGTCGAAGTGTGAGAGTCACCTGCAGAGGGGGCGAAGTCAGGCAGTGCCTGGCGCTTGGAGCCCCATTATCCCCTGGATCCAGTCTACTCTGGCCAGGGGGCGCTCACCTATCAGTCCTGGACCCTCGGCTCCTCTCCTAGCCAGGAGGCAGGCGGGGGCAGGGAGGAGATGTTGGGCCTCATGAATTTACAATGCCCAGACTATGGAGGCAGGTGCCTAGGGAGAGAGTTCCCTCGTGCGGGGGTGTCGGGGGCGGGGGGAGGCAGATACAGGACAGTGTCGGCATCGCCTTCTCACCATCCTTCTCGGATGCCCTCTGCCCAAATCCGGCCCAGGGTTCCTCTAAGCTAAGCTCCTTAGCACTAGGTTACAGCATAAACAACATCTGTCCCCTATTGTCCTGGGGTCTGGGCCCTGGGGCCCCGAGATCCTCAGAGACACGGGTCCCGGCAGGGTCTCTGCTGACCCTCTCTGCTCCTCCACAGGCACTGGCCATGCGGGCTGCCCCCTCACCCAGGCCTGGCCAGCCATGCACAGCCCTCTTCTCACCTCAGGCCTGGGCCTGGAGAGGGAATGGGGAAGAGGCTGCCCTATTCTCCAGGGTCTAGTTTGGGTGGAGCAGTCGGGGAGGAATGAGGCCCGAGTCCTGCCACCAGCCCCTCTGACCCCCTAACTCCGGCTCGTGGCTGTAGCACCACCCCCCAACCCGTCCTTCTAAGATTCAGAGAAGAAAAAAGAAGAATGAGGTGTCTGAGGATGAGGATTGAGGGGTGGAAATTACCTCAACTGAATTTAAAAAACCCCTGGCTGGTTGCCATGGTAACAGAAAGGTGCATCCCATTGCCATGGCAACAGGCAAACACCGAGGTCTGCGGCTGGGATTGGGGATTTGGGATGTGGCCGGAGGGGGTGGGTGGAGAAGGCAGGGTCTGAGCTAGAGCAGATGGGGGCGCTATTCAGCCTGGGGTCACCCAGTCCCAACATTCCAGGGGCCAGAAGGCCAGGCGTGGGGCAGAGGTGAACTGCTCGTTGGGAGAAATCCCCTAGCCCCCGCCACCCAGCCTGATCTCACAGGTCTCCACCCTAGGAGCTCCGAATGGGACCCTGAGTCCCCTTAACTGGGCTCCAACCTGGGCAGAGCCTGGGGTTTGGAGACCATCCAAGTCAACTCCTGATTTCAGGGAGTGGCAGTCTGGGAGTCACCATTATAGTCACTGGTCCCGAGAAAGAGAAGCGCACAGCCAGGAATCCGCTCTGCATGGCCGGAAGGACCCCATGTGACACCTGAGGACAGTTACGCATGCTGGGTGGTTGTCACCGTGCACTCCTGGAGTATGACCACACACACCTGGAGGATGGCTCCTCAAGGTGGCCGTCCTGTCCTCCAAGAGCCACAGCCCCTGGGACTCTAGCCCTGTCGCCAGGACCCTGGCTGAGGGAGAAGATCTCGGGAGGGGCAGAAAGGCTCCTGATCCGTCACTACTGGGGACACTCCCAGGAAGCCCAGGGCAGCCTGGCAGCCAGAAGCACAGGTCACATTCAACAGATCCTGGTGGAGGGCGCCTGGGTGGCTCAGTGGGTTAAAGCCTCTGCCTTCGGCTCAGGTCATGATCTCAGGGTCTTGGGATGGAGGCCCGCATAGGTCTCCCTGCTCAGCAGGGAGCCTGCTTCCTCCTCTCTCTGCCTGCCTCTCTGCCTACTTGTAATCTCTCTCTCTGTGTCAAATAAATAAATAAAATCTTTAAAAAACAAAAAACAGATCCTGGTGGAGACTCAGGACTGACTTGGGCAGCCAGTGACCACCGCCCCCCAGCCCCTGGGGGCTGACCCTCTTACACCCACAGGCTCCACACAAGGGGCTGGACATTCAGGCTCACTGGTCCCTGACAGCCTACCATCAGAAGCTGTCTCTGGGGATCCCGGTGACTCCAGAAGATGCTTGTTAGGCACACCTGGGAGCTCCTGGAGTCTCAGGCTTTTCCATTAATGCATTAGAGTAGCCAAGGTTCAGGGATGATGTGGGCTGCCCGTGGCCTTGGAGATGTGGCTCCCGGCACAGGCGCAGCCAGGCGAGCGGCTGGTCAGCAAAGGAGGTGGGGGGAGTTTACCTTTTCAGTCTGCTAGCCTCAAACAGACTTGCTCCATCCTAGATTCCCAGACCCTTCCACGGAGAGCGTGGCCTGGGTACCAGAGTGCTGAGGAGCATCAGGGCGGCTAGGCACCAGCCCCCCAGGAAGATCTGGGGTGGGTAGAGAATGGGGGGGGCAGCCCTTGGGCAGGTTAGAGATGTCTCCTGACTCTGGGGCAGTAGGAAAGAACCCCAGGCACTCTGAGGCCCCCTGCCCTCCCTCAATGGCCTTGGCCTGCTCTGCCAGGAGGCTGGTTAGCAGTGGTGAGAGGAGCACCCAGAAGGGCCTCTGTCTACAGAAGCTCTTCCCCGGAGCTCTGGGGGTGGAGATCCAGCCCAGGGTGGCCCCCCTGGGCTCCTGCCTCCCCACTGGTCCAAGTGGCTCTAGGTTAACAAATTTCCCTTATATGGCAAAAGCAATTCTGCTCAGCCCAGAAAACATCCTGGTGAAGGCCCCGTGCACCCCCGCTTGGCCAGGCGTGGCTCAGATGGGGCATTTGTCACAGAGGGCAAAGGCAGGTCTGAAGTGTGGCTGGGGTTACGGCCGACGGGGTGGGGGGTGTACCCAGGCTACGCCTCTCACGCACACCCCTGGGTGTGCACAGGGACTGATGGCCCAGCCCAGCCGCTGGCTGAGCCCTCTTCAGGGCAGGGACCCTCACGCTGCCCCCAGGCCGAGCCTGCACCAGTCTCCACCCCCCCACCCCCCTCCACCGCATGCCAAGTAGGGCACAGCCGCCACTGCCCCAGGCTGGTATTTGAAGCCTGGAGCACCTGGGGCCACGTGTAAAAAGCCAAGCCAGGAGCTGAGGACCCCAGCCTGGGCTAGACCACCTCGGCCTCCGGCTCCCAGCCAAAGGAGCCTGGCCTTTCCCTCAGGGGGCTCGCCACGTGACAGCCAGGTTCCCAGCACCAATAAGCCAGAAGGACAAAGATCTGGGGTCCCTTAGGCAGGACCCAGACGCTGAGAGAGGTGGGGACTCCTCCCCCAAGGCCTCCTCAGGCTGTCCGCACCCCCTCCCCCGCTCCATCACCTGGGCTTGGCCCAGTTTGGCAGAACCAAGTGGGCAGCCTTGTGGGACTGCACTCTGAGGGCCGGCTTAGAATCCACGTGTGACCCCATGGTTCGCCTGGGCCCCACCCCTGGGTCAGGACTGCTCAGGGTCTCACTGGCCTCACCATTTACCGCCTTTTTTAAGATTTGGGGGCTGCTTTGAATATCTGACCTAAGGATTGACCCCTAAATGTGGCTTCAACCCGACCCTGGGTACCACGGTGGACAGGGTACCATCCTGTCCAGACTCAAGCAGGAATTCGATGTGTCTTAAGTACGGTATGACCCCATGTCCACGTAGGAGACCTACCGGGTTAGGGGGGATCGCCTTGGCCAGTGTGGCACCTGGAGGAAGCCTCCTCACTCACCTCCGAATCCCGGGCGAGGTCCCGTGCCAACCCCCTCACCGGCCTAGGAGGCCTACCCTTCAGGCTTGCCCCTACCCTGAGCCTGCATGCCCAACTCTGCCCCCAGAAACTCAAGTTTTGACCCTGCCTCCCCCTCTGGTTCCCAGGACAATGGTTTGGGCTGGGACCTGGCAGATACTGCTTATCTTGTCATAAATATTTATCAGGCTCTAGGGGCCAGCCTGCAGCTGGCTGGGAAAGGGGGGGACACGGTGGGGGGGCAGATGCTTCAGAAAGATCTCAAAGCCCTTTCCTAATGACGGTGCCATGAGGAGAGTGTGCCACCTGGGCCTTGGAATCCTTGGGGAGGGGGGAGGACAGATGGACAGCGGGACAGAGTCAGGGGGAGCCTGGGGCGACTTGGGCATGCTCCAGCAACCAGACCTCCCCATGCACCCCAGGAATGTGGGGGAGGAGGAGTCAGAAGAGGCCAAGGCTAGGGAAGGCATGTCAGGCTCCTCCCTGGACCGTCCTCTCACAGAGTGTTCTTGGGAATGGTGCTCCCCACACATCAGCCACCAGACTGTGCTCTTGCTCTCAGAGTGCTCCCCACAATCCTCCCTGAACTGTGCTTTTCACATCACATCCTTTGAAGCTGTGCTCCCACCAACATCCTCCTCCCAGATTTGTGCTACAGATTCTTCTCCCTGCAGAGCTGTGCTCCCTGAATAATGCCCATCTCCAAGGAGCGGTGCCCCCACACCGACCTCTCCCCACCATCTCCCCTGACCCCACACCTACCTCCTGGAACTGAGTCTTCACAGAGCTGTGACCCCAAAAGGGGTTCCTCCCCACTCTCCACCCTCCAGAACTGTGCTCTCCACACATTCAGGAACCCCCCGCCCCCACCCTGAGCCCCTCTCCTGGCCAAGTGGGACTCTGACCACAGGGCCCCTGGTGAGTGGAGCAGACTCCCCCGCCCAGGGGTCGAGGCTTGCCTGTGCTGGAGCAGCCAGCCGCCCCCCGCCTCCCTCATTGGCATGCTAGTGGGACCCACAGGTGGAATCAAAGCCCTCGGCTCAGAGCCGGAGCCGAGCTGCACAGCAGGGAGCTGGGAGCCTTTGTCTCCCCAGCCCTGGGGGTGTAGGGAGCCCGGGGCAGAGAGGGCACATTCTGGGGCCCAGAGCCTTCTCCTCACTGCCGCCGCGGGCAGGCACAGCTGCAGATCAGGGGGGCAGCCTGAGCCAGTGAGCACCCCCAGTAGATAATGAGGGGCTGTGGGGGAAGGGACAGCCTCAGGCACAGCCTGGGGGGGGAAGGCTGCCTCCCAAAGCCCAGAGCACTCATTAGTGGAAGCCTGGGAGGGGAGGCAGCTAAGTGGGTCAGTCTCCCTCCCCCAGCCCGCCTGACAGGTGTGGGTGGGAGGGAGGATTGCCAGCCTATTGTCCCCCGTTAAAGTCGGTCCCCCTCTGAATCCCCCCTCCCCGGAGAAGCCCCAGCCCTTCAAGCCGCCCCCCCTTGGAACCCCCTTGCCCTCTCTGACACCCCCCTCTCTGTGGCTTCCTCCCCTTCCTGAAACCCCTCCTGAGCCCCTCCCCCAGGTGCCGGCCCCTCAGCCAGCCTCCCCAAGGCATCCTCCAGACTGAGCCACACCTGGGAGAAATTGAAATCTTAGACTCTTCCCCTACCCCCGCCAATGAAGCAGACATCCCTGTCCTGGCCACGAAAGGCAGTAAAGCACAGCTCCGCAGGGGCCAGCTGAGGGCCGGGCCAGAACAAGCATCCAGATTTGGGGGCGGGAGTCAGGCAGGGGGCGCTGTGGGCTCCAGGCCAGGCCTTCTCTGTGCCCCCAGGCTCACAGACCACCATCTCTGGGGGCCTACTCTGAGCTCTCCAGCTCCCCTGTGTCCCCCACCCCCAGTCGGGAAGACGATGGTCTTGGCGTATCTATCCCAGGAGTAAGAGGCAAAGAAGTGATGGGGGGGCCATCACAGAGGGGGAGTCTTCTTGCGGCGTGGGGGGGGGCAGTTCGAAGAGAAGGTGTCTGCTGCCTGGATCCACCCTCCAAACTCAGGAGTGAGCCAGATGAGGGCAGGATGGACAGTGGAAGTGGCGGCTGCCCACCTCCTCAGGCTCCTTGCCCCTCCAGTCTTTTTGGCTGGGCCCCTCCCTGATCAAAGGCCCTCTCAGGCTCCCCATTTCCTGTCAAGGCCACCTTCCTCCGGCTCTGAGAAACCTCTGGACCTGCCCAGCTGGTCCCGGGGAGGAGGGCAGAATCCCTAAGGTGCTCTGCCACCCCTGTTCTTGTGGGGACACAGTCCTGGGAGGAGCTGAGTGACGGTCCCTCTTCCCTGAAGCCCCACCCCAGCCTGAGGCCGCGGGGTCACGGTCATGGCAGCCCAATGAATCCTGGTCTGGCTGCACAAGAGTTAATCTCAGGGTGCCCCCCCAACACCACCACGTGTGCACAAATTCCAGGAACGCTTTCCATTAAGGACGCTTGCTCGGAGCAGATTTCATTTACATTAATAAGAACCAGAAAAATCTGGGTGGGGGGGCCACAGCGGCGTGTGGTAGCTGCTCACGTTTTGCATCTGAGTCTGGTAGAGCCCGAGGGGCTGGGGCTCCGAGTTTTAGAGGAGAGGCCCCGCCAAGCTAGTGCTGGGGTGCCTAGTCCCGGGCGAGTAGGCAGAGCCCATCCAGCCCTAGGATATTCCTGTCTGAGGGAGGAGGCAGAGCCCAGCAGATTCTGGGGACCCCAAGCCTGGGCAGGGGTGGGGGTTTCAGAGCCACTGGCTCTACGTTCTCCCAGTCTGAGGGGATGATAGAGCCCAGTCTCAGGTGCCCTAGGACACCAACCCACGGCAATGACTAGGGGCAAGGGCAGGAGCGCTGGGTTTCCATGAGCTGTTTCCACGAAGGTTTGCTGCTACCCATCTCTGAGCCTCAGTTGATCTGTTTGCTTGAGAAGGCTGCTTCCTCCCCTCCCCGCTAGGTGTGGCTGCAGGTATTAGAAGAGAAGGTTCTAAGCCCTGAGCAGATCTATTTTGGGCGCACCGTGCCGTCTTCCACAGCCTCCCCTTCTCCTTCAGCTCTCTCAACCCTAGAGCTGAGCAGTGGACTCTGAGCAGTTGAGTTCAAGAGCCCAGTCAGGGTGGAAACACCCCCACCCCCCAAATCCTCCTACCTGGGGAAGAGGGAGCCACAGAGAGAGCGCATGCGTGCACAAGGGTGTGCCTGGCCTCCCCCTTTCCAGCTTCCACCCGGCTGCCAGGCCAGGCTTCCTTCTTTGGGGGGGGGTAACGAGAGAGTCTAACTTCCGCCCCCTTGGGCCGGAGAAGCCTGAAAATGCCTACAGAGGTGAGCTTCCCAGACTGGACCTGGCCTGCCCACGTCCAGGTGGTCAGGGAGAGGTATGTGCGAGCTGGTATGCTTCACGCGTGTGTGTGGGGCTGTTGGGGTCTGCAGGCATCTGCGTGTCCTGCCCCCCACACGGCAAGGGTGGGGGCTGGGGAAGTCTGTGTGCTGCTGCTGGATGACGACCAGGGCCTGTGCGTGCATGTGCGTGCGTGCTCCTGCTCAATGCTTGTGAGTACAGGGGGCTGACCCTCAGCCTGAGGAGCTGGGCAGAAAGCAGAAGGGGGGGAGCCCCCCGACCAGGTGCCCCAGGATTTGGGTCCAGCCCTGCCTTCCTCCAGGCCCCACAGATGGGCATCCTGGGGCACTCCGCACTGAACCCAGCAGCAGGCTGGGCTCCCACATCTGCACCACCCCCACCAGGGCCGGAGCAAGAGGATAGTGGGGGGACACTTAATTACATCCATGAATCATTCTCAAATAGCTCCTGTCCAGCCAGACTCAGGAGTGGTGGTGCCTGCTCGGGGCTGAGAGCCCAGAGCTGGAGCTGGGAGCTGGCCTGGGTGCACCAGGCTCTTGGGGGCCTTTCAGTCTGGCAGGCGAGTGGGGGTCTGGGCCAGGCCTCCTTGCCCCTCCTCCCTCCCCCGCCTACTGTGGCCTCACCTCCCCCATCAGCGTGCAGAATTCACCACTGCTGCTCAGCTGTCTTATCTGGGCGGCTGAGGCCAGGGGGTGGAGCGGAACTGACTCCCCCAGACCCAGTCGCCCCTACCCCTCCTTATCTTGCCCCCGCAGCCTCCTCCCGCCCCTCAGCACCGAGGACCTTTCCTGCTCCTCTTCCCAGCATCCTCTAGGCCTTGCTTTGTCTGCAGTTGTCTTTTTTCTCTGCCTCTTCCAGTCTGTCTTCTCTCTCTCCCCAGGGCATTATGGTGGTGGGGGGTGGGGGTGTGTCCCAAGGCCCAGCTCGCTCCACCCCCAACTCCTCAGCTGGAGCTGGAGCTAGTCCTGCCCAAACCTGAGCCTAACCTTGTGCCTGCAGCTCAGGTCTCCCTTCTCCACTGAGTTCCTTCTGCTCAGGGGCCAGCGAGGCAGGAGCCCCTAGGTTGGAACCCACGCTCAGCACTTGCCGGCTTGGTAACCTCCAGCAACCGTTCTGCTTTGAGCCTCCGTTTCCTCTTTAAACCAGATGAAAGCAGTGCAGAGACTAAGCCCCACAGGGTTCCGGGCTCCCCCACCTCCAGCTGAGAGCCCTGGGTGAGCCCGCACCAACTCTCCTGACTGGAGAGACCGGCTGTGGACCTGCCGTGGGCTCTGCCAAGACAGTATTTCTGTGAGTCAATAACCGGGCTGGGGGGTGAAGGGAGTGTGAGAGGCAGAAATGCATTTTATCGACCACAGAAATTATTTACCTGCTTTGGAAAGAAATGCTAAGAGACTGAAGCACTCATTGTGCATGGGGCCAGCCTAGCCCATGCCCCACAGAGGGCAACAACCCCTTCCAGGGGAGGGAATTCCGGGGTGGGGGGTGGTCGGTAGGGTTGGTCAGGAACCTGCAGGGTCAGACAACTTGTTGCTTGCCTGGCTCCACACAGAGCAGGGCTGGAGTTCCAGTCTGGTGTTCCTGAATCTCAGAGACCTGGAAGAGGCCCTGGGACCCTCCAGCACCTTAGAACTTGCGGAGAAACCCCCCCAAAGCCTGGACTGATAGACGATGCAGTGCTGCCCCCTGGTGGCCACCAGCAGCACAGTGTCCTTGGGGCCATCTCCCCCTCACATCCCACCTGTCCCTGAGGACACTCATCCCTCGGGAATCAGGTTGACTAGTGGCTGGGCTCCGGGTGCCCTTGAGACCCCCAGCCAGACCACATGCCTGGGGAGCTTAGCTCAGGCCTGGCTGCTCATCTGGGTTTTGAAACTCGTTTGATGCACGGCCATGACAGCTGCTCCTGGATGGCCCTCAAAGCCTAAATATTGCAGTTGTCCCAGCCAAGGGCAGCCTGGACTTGGGATCCCTGGAGGATCCCTCCAGTTCAGCCAGAGTCCTTTCCAAATTTGGCATTTGGGTTTCCCTGATTAGGACGTTTGCACTGCCCTCACAGCACCCCATGAGGCGTGGGGAGGACGACCAGCAGCTCTGTGGCCTGGACAGGGCAGGGCAGGGCAGGACACAGTACACTCATTGCTGGACTTGGGGTTTGAGTAGCCTGTGAGGGGCTGGTAGGGGAGATGCCTGGGCCCTTGGGGCTTCAGCCTCCCGTTGCTGGGGTTGAGAGCCATTCAGTACCCAGAACTCCCAAATTTGACCTTGCACGAGACCAGAGCCAATGGTACAGCCTGTCAAACTTCAAGAAATGGGCTCATGGGTTCAGATGCAAGGCGAAGGCTACAGTCACCTGGTTTGGTATACTGGTGACAGGCGTGGCGGTGCAGCACCCTAGAAGTGGGAAAGGGGGGCCTCCAGTTACTGCGGGGCTGGCGCAGACCAATAAGGATGCACACGAGCTTCATGTTTATAGGGAAGCCTGTAAGGCTCAAAGATGCTATGGTCCCGAGCAGTCTTTGTGGGAGACCCAAACAGCTGAAAATGGCCGGTGACCACACCAAGTGGTACAGGACAGATCTGAGTGCCCTTCCTGGTGTGTAGCAGCTCACATGGGGCTTGAGGTGGCTGATGGGGGCCTGGCTCCTCTGCCAGCGCTCAGCTGTGCCTCCCTCCCTGCCCCCCAGGGGCTTCCAGTCAGCCTTTGATGAGCTGAGTGCATGTCATTAAGAGCTTCCCAGGTCTCAGAATGTTTTTACCTGGAAGAACCTTCCAGGCTGGCTGTCAGATGCACTTAACCAGGTTGCTTGTGACTGCTGGCAAGCGCAAAGGGCAGCAGCACGTCCAAGATGCGTGAAGGCTCTGGAGGCCAGGCTGGTCTCCTCTCCCCAGGGCTGACCCTGGAAGGCAGGAATCTGTCAGCTGGACCTTTAATTGTGAGGCTCCTGAGTTTACCCCGCAGAAGCCCAAGTGTGGGGTTTCTACATTTGCCTCCTCATCTTCCAAGGCCCCCCTGGGAGCACTCACCTTGCAACTGCCTCCTGAGTACTTTTCATCCTTTTAGAAGGGCCAGGCCTGCCTGAAAATAAGAAAACGTAACCACCCAAAAAAGCTGTGGTATTCCAGCTTTGAGAGCAAGCTCCCTCCCTATGTGCCAAATATGGAGCCCAAGCACTCAATTCAGATAGGCACCATGGAACCCCCATCACATCAGGTCGCAGAGCACCTCAGACACACTTCCTGCCCTCGTCAAGATGGTGACAAGGATGGGATGACCCCATTTAGAATGGCAGACTCTGCAACACCCCTGAGCAGCTCCTTAGCAGCTGAGGTGAGAAAACAGAAGGCGAGTGGAGCGCCACAAGGGCGACGAGCCCCGCTCAGTCCCAGCACTTAGCAGGGCAGTAACAGCCCGACGCTGCATGCTGGAACAGTCTGTGGAAACTGGAGGCACAAAAGTGCTCACACTCTTTGCTCTTTAGAAAATGGAAGTGGAAAAGCTGACTCAGTTATGACTGAATTTCCATGAAGAATTTTAAAACATGTTAACAGGGCGCCTGGGTGGCTCAGTGGGTTAAAGCCTCTGCTTTCGGCTCAGGTCATGATCTCNTAAAACATGTTAACAGGGCGCCTGGGTGGCTCAGTGGGTTAAAGCCTCTGCTTTCGGCTCAGGTCATGATCTCAGGGTCCTGGGATCGAGGCCCGCATCGGGCTCCCTGCTCAGCGGGGAGCCTGCTTCCCCCTCTCTCTCTCTGCCTGCCTCTCTGCCTCCTTGTAATCTCTCTCCCTCTGTGAAATAAATAAATAAAATCTTAAAAAAAAACAAAACATGTTAATATACTCTTGAACTTAAGAATCTGAACACAACTGGGGTAAGGAAAATAGCATAAAATACTACTTATAAGTAACTTTTAACACACTCATCTCACCACCAGGCTTGACTAGCTCAGACATGCTCTGCACACCTGGTCACCTGAGAATAAAGAAACACAGACACTCATTTTTCAAGGTATTTCTTTTGTAAAGGAGCCAGATTTGGCAACTAGACTGAAAATCTTCCAAAATTCTGTACAAATGTGTAATATACAAATATACACAAGGCTTTTGCCAAGAAAAGACAGCACAACAAATGACAGAGGCGGCTTTGGTGTCACATACCACCTAGGGCATCTCAACACCCCCTAAGAGTGCGAGGGGCTGACAGACCATGACATGGGCTACACACGAAAAACACGCTACATTACACTATATACACTGAAGTATAAAAGACCCACTGTCCCCGTGGCCAGCTCACAAGCCCTCTGGCAGGAAGGAAGGCCATTCGCCAGACAGCCCATATAAGGAGAACTCCTTTAAGTGGGAGAACCTTGTAGAATGCTGTGGTTCACCCTAAAAACTATTAACAGCACAAGGCATGCCCTTAGAGAGACAGGTGCTAAGAGTGAATTCAGGAAATGGACCACTCCTTGTGCTCCAAGGAGCTCCTTGTCATCTTTCCCTCCTTCCCTCTTTCTCTGAGCCTCACTCCATCTCAGTGAACCGAGCAAACATGGCCTTCCGGACAGCATCTTTGTAGGAATCTGCACCCGACAGTCCGTATGCACTGCCTTTGGCTCCCAAGCCAGCTCCTTTTAGGCGGACTTGAGCCTAGGGGAACAAAATTTCTGTCAGCAGCTGGCACGTAGGGTGTGGACTGCTCCAACTCCTGCTTGTCCACGTAACTCCCAACCAAACAGGACCACCCACCAGAGACAGGAGGGAGGAAGCCTGGGAGACCAGAGTAGGTTTAAGGACTGAAGGAATAAAATGGACTAAGGAAGACAAGCTGAGAGAGACACATCCCCCAACCCTGTCTCCCAGTGCCTGCTCAGCAAGCTTCTGTGCCTAGTGAGGGCCCCAGAGCACTCCACCAAAGCCTATAAAGGCCTGGTAATTACGGGCACAGATCACAGCAGGACAGCCTGATGTTAGCAAAACTCGCTTGCACAAGACAAACATGTTCTGTCTGTAACAGTCTGACCTAAGCTGTGCTGCCAGGTCAGAGAGGGATCGATCACTGGTAGTGCTCTGGTCTAGAAGCCCAGTGGGTGGGGACCTCTGATCCTGAGAATGTATCTCCAACTAAGCTCTGACCAACTAAAGGATTTATCATGGATAAAAATCCTACTAAATCATGATTTATTTTATACATAACCAAGATCACTTAGAAACTGAAGCACAGTACACCTTTTAAAAAAAAAATCCAATCTAAGCTACGTGGATCTGAGTTGGTGTTAAGAGACTATTTCTAACAAAGTACACAGACATACACAGTTCTCAGAAGATGGCTTTTACCCAAAGATACCAAAAGAGCAGAAAAATCAAGTAGGGTATGACCCCCATTCCACCCAACTGACATCGTAAAGCGGGGGTGACCTAAGAGGAGGGTGCAGGGAGCAGGACTCCCACTGGGAGGAGGTGCTGCCTAGAGGAAACTGCCCTTTGCGGTGACGTAAACCCTCCCCTGGGCCCTGGGCTATCTGGGTGCTTCCAGCTCATCTCCTCACTAGAAGAAGCGTGCAAACCACTGAAGCCCACTCTACTGCTTACCTCGATGGGGGCTGTGATGCCTTGACACTTTCGTCCCAAACCCGAGCCTTCCCGCCAACCCATGGCCTGCAGCATCTTGTTGCCAATGTTACTGTGGTCAATGCCATCTTTGGTGGGCTGCTCGTAATTCCTACCAGTGGCAAACACACAGTTACTTAAAACAGCCAGAGCCCCTGCTAATGAAGTGGAAAAGGTGCACAACACATACACAGTGCCAGCATCAAACTGCTTCTTGCGCTTGGGTTCCGGAGGTTCTGGGATGCCGTACTTCTCCCGTCTTTCTGCGGCTCGATCTCGGTATTTCATCTAAGTGGGAGAACAAATGATGCTAGAGACATTCAGACTTGAATCTGCCACAGCCTAACGCACTTGGACTTCATGACTACCACCCTCAAGGACTTTCCTCATCTGGAATTTGGCCTCTTAAGAGTGGTCTGAAATACCAAACACTCTTGTTTCCCTCACTGCATTTAGTCTGATCCACTATGTGTGGGGCCTGGGGCAGAGCTACATCTGCACCAAGGACTTTTCTTCATTAGCCATTGTTTGTCAAGCCCTTGGACAGGCCTGCTGGCCGTCAGTGCAGCCTAGAGGAGGGCAGAGCTGTCGTTCCTCTCCCCACTTGGGACAGGCCCATCTCCAGGGACAGACGGCAGCAGGAAGGCTTCCAGAGACCTGCTCATCAGTCCCTGGGGAGCTGGCACCATAAACAGTGGAAAAGAACAGGAAAGCTGAAGCTCTAACTACAAAGTGAACTACAAAATTACTTTGGGGTGACAAATTTCAAGTAATTCTCCCCACTGGTTCATTTCTAACCCATGGGCCTCTATTTATTTGTATTTTAAACCTAGCTGGCCCTCAACCTGCCTCATGAACTATCAAAATGCCTCTCCATTACTGGCCTCACTTTTGCCGCCTTCACCCCAAACCCAGCCCTGCCCATTGCTTCCTTCCATATCACCTGCAGCTGTCTTATGCCCTGATGTCTCCTGGGCCTAATGTGAAGCCTCCCTCATCGCAGGCCAAATGAGATCATGTTCTCCTTACTAAACTCCAGTGTACCTCACCAGCAAGTACTTGGCATTCAGGACCTGTGAGCAGAGCTCACAACGCATGGAGAGCACCCAGGTATAGGCTACATGAGCCACAATGGCCAGAGGACAAGTATGTGACAAATCCTACCCTGCCCCTAGGACCTGGAACTATGCGCTACAAATAAAAGCTAAAGGGAGATACAAGACACTCCTTCCAGTGGCACAGTGACCCTCATTCACCTCTCTCTCCCTCAGCTCCAAGGCTTCCAGCTCCTGCTCACTCAGCCGGGATCGTCGGTAGATATCCATGTTTTGCTGTACGAGAGATTTGACAGACATAGTAAGAATTCAGACCATCCTGATCTGAAATGTCTATTTCTATCAATATCTATTTATTCTAAGAGTCAAAGTCCATTCAATACACCACGGCATGAAAACCAGAGCCTGGTGTATATGGAGCCACCATGCTCCTCGCCACTCTTTGATCTGGAAAGGCGATCACTCCAGGCAGGAATCTGCTGCTGAACCTTCATCACAGTCAGGGCACCCGTGTTGCCTCGCTGCCTCCCCTCCCTGCCTCCGATCAGCTCAGAGAAGCACGGCCACCTTGTGAAGGTCTGAGAGCTGCTGGTGCCTGACCAGGGCGTCTCTGTTGGGGAACTGGCGCCGGCAGAGCAGGCAGGCCATCTTCTTCCAGTCAGCCAGCTTCTCTTCCTCACTCTCAAGTCTCTCCACCAGCTCCTCTTCATTGTCACTGTCACCACTGTAAGCAGCAACCAGACCCCTCTGGAGACAAGAGGGTGGGTCATTGGACACACACAGTAAGCAGGAGCCAGGACTACATATCTAGATAAAGTAACATGTAATTCCAGACGTGCGAGAACTCCCACTGCCCCGGCCGTACTTTGACCGTGAACTGCATTTCATTCAACTAGGCGCAACAACAGTCAGGTCCTTAAGAGGGGGGCCTGCCAGCCTCCTGCAACCAAGCCTCTTGGGACCCAGGAAAAGTTCCTGAATGGCTGTTTCCAAACTACTCACCAAGAATGAAAACCCCAAAAAGAACAGATCAGAGTAATGGCCCAGACAGCCCAGTATCTATCAAGTAAAACATGTTTTATTGTCTTAATTTTCTCTTTCCAGATCGTTAAAATGCTCTATTTACAAATGCAATAAAACTCAACTGAGCTTAGGAATTCAGGTTTCATTCACTGCTCCAGTTCACTAGCTCTCACCCAGAAAACAAAGCCCTGGACACGGATTCCATGAGCAGGAACTGCTCTAAATACCCACCGACAGTGACCATATCCAGTTTTAAGGAGGAATCACAGCCAAGATGAAGCGGAGATTCCCAGTGAGACACAAAGCACAAATAGGGCCTTAACACACTGGTGGTGCTCCCTTACCTTGAGAGGATTCTCCTCATCTCCATTCCGCACCAGTTCTGGGATGAGCTGCTGCCTTTCGGCTAAGGCTCCCTGGAAAACAGAGAATAAGTCATAAGCCTCAAGTTTTACTTAAGTTCCCATCATGAAGTGCAGCCATTCCTGCTACTGTTACCTTTTTCTCAAAGAGAGCAAAGCCAGCATCTGCTGCAGCGGACTCTCTCCTTTCTTCTTCCCTCAAGGAATTAACAGGTTGAAAGCTGTTTTTAAAATTTTCTTTCTGCTTATTTAAACTCTTAGCCCAGCGTTCCATGTCTTTGGCGATCTAATGCCGAACAACCACGAGAAAACGATACAGGACTTTAGAGAACAGTGTCCAGTGCCACAGTAAGCAGCCAGTAAGAGTCTCACCTCAATCACACGCTCTGCAACAAAACCCCCTGTGCCCTTACTTATACCTACAAATATCTTCATGTGACCCAAGTCATTAACAAATATTACTCGAAAGCCTGTGAATCTTCTAGAATATTCTTCCCTCTAAGTATGTATACAGGTAACTGACAACATATGGTAACATTAACAAATTACAAAATGCCCTGCGAACTTAATGTAAGTAAGATGTGTGGCCCTGTTTTTAAAAAATCCACATAAAGCCGACATACATGCCACAACTCAAAAAAATCAAACCAAAACAAAAAACCCCAAAAAGCAGCCCAATCGCCCAGAGAGACTGAGTCCCCTGGCCGGCTCACGGGGTCATGGTCTCTCACCTGCTGGGCTGTTTTGCTCTTGGGTTTCTCCTTCTTTTCCTTCCCTTCTTTTGCAGGAGGTAGACCCGTCTGCTGGTGGGAGCTGGAGTCTGCGGCTGGCACATACGTCTCCTTCTCTCCATCCCAGTAAAGGTACTGCTGGGTCAAGGAATTGTAGTAGTACTAGAAAAAAAAAGCACAATTAATGCAGACTTTCTGCTTTGTCAAATCACTGAAGGAATATTTTGTTAAAAAGGTATGTCAAGATTGTTTTGTCAAAAAAACTAAACACAAACACAAAACATGTTGCAGAGCAGTAATATTTCCTGCCCAGAGAGAAGCTGCTGTACGTTTTGGTGTGGTAAGGATGAAGAACCAGCCAGTGAAGAAGTGTGAAACTTCTTGGGCAAAAGCAGAATATGGTTTCTAAAGAGTATAGTTCCATTAATATAATCCCTGGGCCTGGAAGGCACCCAAGAGCCATGTGTCTGACTCCTCTCCATAGAGAGACCATTTATATAAACCAGGTGGCCAAAACAGGTGGTTCAGATTTTTAAAAAGCTTTTTAAAAAATTTATTATTATTTTTAGTAATCTCTACACCCAGCTTGAACTCACAACCCTGAGATCAAGAGTCTGTGCTCCACTGACTGGGCCAGCCAGGCATCCCTTGTTCAGGAGAAGCTTTTAATCACACATCCTCCATGACAACCAGTTTAATAGCTCATCATTGGGTTCAACCATCCCAAACCCTTTGGACACCCAGGCAACCAAACACAGGGTTGTAAAGAGCCAGCTGGGGAGCCTGAAAGGTGCTAAGTGAAGGAACTGGATCTGACATATGTAGGCAAAACTGCAATGGTGGATAGGTAGCCCCTATCTCTCTCCTTTATTCCCTAGTCATTTGCTCTACCTGCTCAGCAGAGACCCACGGGAGATGGTCTGTTATGTCTCTTCTGGGGAAGGTGGCATGGGTCAGACATAGGAGTCACAACGGCTATGGCCAATAAAAACTGTGTGGGTAACGATCAGACTTCACAAGCCACGAGAGGCAGAACCATGCAAGGTTAGCTTGCTCAGGTGGGTCGCTCTCCGCTTCACACCTCACTCTCAGAAACCACAAGCTCTCAATGCCAAGTTCCTGTTAAAAGCACTTATTTTACTATTCTATATATATAGCTTCTGGTCATAAGTAATTATTTATGGAGTGTTAAAGCTGTCTTTCCTCTTTAAAGTAATATACCACTACCGAAAATAAAACATCACCCCAGAGATCTGCTAATTTCTACCCTCATGAATATATCAGGATGCTAACTAAAAGAGACTGGACACAAGAAGTCACATGTTATCCGACTCTATTTACATGAAATGCTCAGAAGAGGCAAGTTTGTAAAGACAGAAAGTAAATAGTGGTTGCTGGGGTAAGGAGGGACTAAGGAGTGACTACTAATGGATACAGGGTTTCTTTCCGGGGTGATGAAAGTGTTCTGGATTACAAACAAACAAAACAAATAGCAAGGGGTGCCTGGCTAGCTCAGGTGGTGGAGCATGATCTTGATCTCAGGATTGTAAGTTCAAGCCCCAGGTTGGGTGTAGAAATTACTTAAAAGTAAAATCTAGGGGTGCCTGGGTGGCGCAGTCAGTTAAGCATCCAACTCAGTTTCAGCTCAGGTCTGATCTTGGCGTCTTGGGAATTGAGCCCTGTGTCTGACTCCATGCTCAGTGGGGAATCTGATGGGTTTCCCTCCTCCTCCCCTTTGCCCCTCCCCACCGTGTGTGTGTGCTTACACATGCACTCTCTTACTGAAATAAATAATTCCTAAAAAAAAAAAAAAAATCTTAAAAAAAAAAAAAAGGGGTGCCTGAGTGGCTCAGTTGTTTAGGCATCTGACTCTTGATCTCCGCTCAGGTCTTGATCTCAGGGTCATGAGTTCAAGCCCTGTGTTGGGCTCCACATTGGGCGTGTAGTGTAGTTAGCCCCCCCCCCCCGCCATCAAACAGATTAACAAGCAAGCAGTGAATTTCATCTCAATTAAAAAAATACAAAGGAAGAGACAGCACATTTTCACACTTTTATCTAGGTCTTGACATAACACTAACAGCCACCGATAAATTTTAACTTGACAAAATAATGGTACCAGAAGTCAGACTAGAGGTTACTGAAGAGTGCTGGTACTGACCAGCAAGAGGCATGAAGGAACTCTTAGCATGCCAGGAATGTGCTCTCATCTCAGTGCCGATATACATGTGAACGTGTATATACACGTAAACATTCAAACAAAAGTACACTTCAGCTTTGTGTATTTTTCTTTACGTTCACTGTACATTTTTAATCTTTAAATTACAAATTAAAATCCTAACATAGAAATTACATCTTGGTGGTTCTGAAGAACTTAAAACTAATCTGGGCCACTTGCTCTTTTGCTGGAGATACTTCATATCACACCTCATAAATGAACTAAGCAAAACGAAGATATTTCTAGTGAAACTGGGGAGGAAAACATGCACTTACCTGTGAGTTGGGGTCATAGTAAAGCCCCGTTGTCGGATCATAGTAATATCCTGAAGATTCATCATACTGGTAAGTGGATGTGTCAGGCACTGCTGCAAAAACAAAAACCAGCATACAGTCATTCCAGGTCAGAAACGAGCTTTCCTTCAACCTCTAAGCCACTGAGATGTGGCAGGCCTTAATGGTTGTCTTCTCTCATCCCCAAGTGTCCCTCTGACACCCACAAAGGGAGAGGAACTCTTACTAGACACAGACAACAACTAGGACCTTCCAACTGTCAACAGCCCCATGAGGTTTGGCTTACCATATTTGGTACCAGGAACTACACCAGTGGGGGAAGCGGCTGGGGCCTGTGTACTTGTGCTAGTGCTAGGCTGTGCTTCCTCAGTCTGGAAAGAACAGCAGCTTCAATATAATTTCAACTGTAAAGCCTCTTAAGAGAACTAAATCACTGCAATCATCCAGGTGGAAGGGCTCCCCTGACAGACACACTGCAGCAATGATCTAAGGCAATCCTTGAACAAAACACATGCTGACATCTTTCTTCCTAAAGGTCAAGTCGAAGCATGCAGAAAGCATACACCCTGTTTGGAATCTTATGCTTTAAACACATACCCCAAATTACTTTATTATCTAATACTACCAAACAAAGAAGGTTGGAATGTGTGTGTACTACTCAATCCTGGCAGGAAAGGATAATACTTGGACAGTAAAACAACAAGGTTTCCCCCACAGTCACCAGTTCTGTATTTAGGATGACAGGATTACCGGAGAGCTGGGTGGATTGGAGGTCTGATTGTACAGCTGGGGACTCTGGGACACTACGGCCGCTGAGGTGGTGGTCACTGCTGTGCCTAATGATAAACACAGGGGTTAGCAAGGGCCAGGACAATGAACTTCAAGCCACGAATCTTTATTTGTAATGCCCAAACTAGCCTTCCGTCTTTGTGAGTTTTTTTTTTTCTTTTTTAAAGATTTATTGATTTTTACAGGGAGAGCATGGTGGGGAGGAGCAGAAGGAGAGGGAGAAGGAGTTTCAAGCAGACTCCCAGTTCAGCGTGGAGCCTGACGCAGGGCTTGATCTCATGAGACTGAGATCATAACCTGAGCCAAAACCAAGAGTCAGTCACTTAACTGACTGTGGGACCCAGCCACCCCATGTATGGGTCAGTTCTTAATAACCTAATTCCTACTAAATATCCCGGAACCTATAACATTATCATTTTTACCCTACTGGAATGCTATACACGAAGTTAAATATTCTGCATGATGGTTAAGAAGAAGGAAGAGAATAATCCATAACTGGTCTGGGGTTCAGAAAAAATTTAAATATAAGGTTTTTATAATTCTAGAATAAAAACTAAAGCAAAGGCTTCTTACAATGACCACTCTGATTGATGTCTGGGCACCAGACTCTAGGGCCATACCCTCTGCTCACATGAACCTATGTGGGCCCCCACGATTCCAAATGCCACAGCCAAGGGAGATACAAAGCTGAATTCTAAGAATAAACACTCATCACAACATGGTCTCTAAGAGGCTGTTATCCATTCCTGATCTTGCCCAGAACCTTAGGCACACGGTGACAACCCTGAATGTGCACCCTCTGCCCCCGCCCTGCAGGGAAATGGACACGTCCTATCTCCTTAACCACAAGTGCTTAAACAAAAGCTAAAACGGAGATGAAGTTTACTACCTGATGCAGATGATGCATCAGATTCCAATCCTCCAGCTTGCTGCTGATAAAACTGTTGGTAATCCTGTGAGTACTGAAGAAAAGTCCACTGTTAAAGCTGCTATTCTCAGACATGCTCTGGAGAGCAGACATTGGATACTGGTTAAATCTACCTACCTGAGCATACTGGGCATAGCCATCTTGGCCTGGCTGCAGGTAACTGTAGTCCACAGTGCCTCCTTCGCCACTCTGAGACTACAGTCGAAAGAGGAGGACACACAGGCAAGGTTAGTGAACATCAAGGAAAGAAGCCAGGAAGCACTCCCTATAACTACCCTCGGAGAGCTCCCGAAACACCAGGGGAAAGATCACTTCTGTGACTCTGGGCACCACACCACGCTACTTTGAAAAGAAATCCGCCATCTTACCTGGGTGGATGACCACTGAGCAGCAGCAATGGCCGTACTAGCCACAGAGAAGGCGCTGACCCGGTTACCGTCTGGCAGCACCAAGTCTCTGAAACCACAAAAATCCAAGCATGTGGCCCCCAGTATGTACCCCCACACTGCCAGGGAAGAGAAATTCACTCTACCCTTTGTTGGGAGCTCTTAAGTGCCAGAAAGGCCTCATTTCAGAGCAGGAAGGGGTCTCCACAGGCAAATTCCTTAGGGGGTAAATGTCTCGTAGCATCACTGTTTTACTCTGTATCCTGACATCTAGTAAGGTGTCTGTTGGATGAGTAATGATACTATGAACAGGAAATTTACATCTCTAGACTGACACTCACTCTATACGAAGCTGTTAGCATGCTGTTCTGGAAAGGATTACTTCCAGATGGGTTTGCACTATCCTGAAGCTGTTTGCACAGCTCATATTCTCAACCCATCTGCCATGTGTGCCTTTGTCCTGCTCTGAAGTTCTCCGGCAACTGTTTTTTTCAGGACAGGAGGGCATAGCTATAAGAGAAGACAGACAACTGTCTCCCTCCTGACCTCAGGAACCAGGGAGGATAGTGTCTCAGGGTCGAGAACATGGGCTTAGGGTTCAGTTAGCAAAGCATCCCTGGGCAAGTGTGTTAAATATAGCAGTTTGAAATAAGGACTATAAAGCCACTCACTTTCTGGCACTTTTTGCAAAATCAACCCCAATAGTTTTGCCATCAATTTTCAAAGGCGGATGGAGACTCTGTAATATCTGAAGCAACTGGGAGGCATCCTGAAGGAGAGTATCAAGAAAGACAATTTTGTTATGTAAGTAAAAATCTCTACCACCTACCCCATTCAAAGAAATGCAGGTTTCTATTTAAAAAAAAAAAATAAATAAACAAAACCACCACCCCACACAGTAATTCATTATTTTTTGTGCATATAAAACCTGAAGAAATAAAAAAAATAGTTCTTTTTACCCTAACACATGAAGGTATCCCATATTATTACAGAAGTGAATGCAAACCAATCTAAAACAAAGCAAGAAGGAAAAATTAAGCTGTGGCTCAAACTTCACTTCTGCCAATCATCTATAGGTATATGCATTATTTTTACCACTTATCATATGTAGCCTTGAACTTTGGGCTTCAGGAGCCTTACACATAGTATTATAATTAGATGAACCACATATGTGCCTCTTAAAGCCCAGGAAAGATTAAAAGGAAAGATTCAGTGAGCACCTCACCATTGCAGAAGATAGCTGCACAAATGCGAAGCCTCTGTTCTGCTGGGTCTGTTTGTCTTTTATGAGGCGAATGTTATTGACAGCTAACGACGCGTAGGGAGACAGTGCTGTCATGATGGAATCCACCACAGTATGCGGGGCTATGTTTCGAAGTATGATTGCTGGGGGTGAAAGAGACAAATGACATGTATGTGCATTCCCACCACCAATGCTTTCTAAGGGAGGCTCAAGGACAAACACATAAATCCATTTTGGGAGATTCCTAGTATATTCTGTACTTTGACACGGAGAAGACTCTAAAAACCAATCTTTTATGGGACAAACTAAAGCCATCGCTGTTCATTAAAAAAGGGTAAGAGAACAAAAACTTCCAACTGAGGTCAATTACCAAAAGGCCAAAAGAGCATAGTGGGACTTACTATCACAGTAGTAATCCACAGACTGAACAGATTCTGTGGTTCCAGGGGGCACTTCCTGTTCAGAGTCTACAAGGGAAGGAGACAGAGAGATTCAGTAACTGAAGACAAACAAAAAATACACCAGTGTATTTTTAGTAAATAAAGACATTCAAACCCCAAGTTTTAATTATAAGTAAATGTAGCAGTCATTTTTTTTTAAAACCATCTGTGGCTATAATAAAACATGATTAGTTTCAACGTGATAAATGTGGAATGCAGAAACTGGGCCAGTGGAGGACTGACATTACCTTATTACTAAAGAAAAGCAGACGCAGAATGCAAACCAGGTGAGCAGGCTTAATTTTGGAAAATAAAAGAACTCTCTGCACCCACAATCATCAGAAGCATCTACTCAATGTAAGCTAAGAAAGTCTAAGTAAAATATACGAATTACTACTTGTTGAAATGCCCTAAAATCTATACTTTTCCTCAGGTTCGCAGACATTTCAATTAGTCAGGATTTTAATGCTTATTCCAAACAGCTGAGTTTGGGCTTACCAAACTTGTCCGCTCCACATCGGAAGCATTTTAGTCTTTTCCTGAAATTGTTAAGGCAGCACTGGAAGAAAAAAAGTTTTCTCTGTAATTATTTCTCATAGTAGGCCAGGCTTACTAGTAATGAAGTGGGTTAGAGAAATAGGGCCATGGACAAGTCCCAGTAAGCAAATAAAAAAGCAGAGAGTGGTATCATGTAACCAAGACAAAAGGACATTCACCTAAAAATTTAAAATTTAAAATGTTTCACTGTGAAATCTTCTAAGAAAAACAAATCTTGACATATTTTGAAGTAGAATTGTTTTTATCAAGTTGAGGGAAAGCTTCAGGTCACCCAAAAACTCTACAGCAAACCCTATAGTGGCAAAGTTCTGTTTCTTTTATCAGGAAAGCACTCACTGTATGGACCACTCTATATACGCAAACACAGTGTAAATAGAATACTGTCTAGTCCCCTGCTGGACACAGGCCACATGCAGAACAAGGAATTCAAGTACTCTCAGAATGTCAATGGCAACACCTGAGCTCAAAATGGTGCACTGGTGAGGCACTTGGGTGGCTCAGTTGGTTAAGCAGAAACTCTTGGTTTCTGCTCAGGTCGTGATCTCAGTTGTGGGATCAAGCCCTGTGTCAGATTCCCCAGTCTGTGTGGAGTCTGCTTGAGATTCTGCCCCACCCGCCTACTTAACCACTTCTATGCGTGCTCTCTCAAATCTATTTTTTTTTTTTGAATGTATGTTCTTGGTGTTTTACTTATTTTTTAAGACCTCATTTATTTATTTGACAGAGAGTAAGCACAAGCAGAGGGACCAGCAGAGTGGGAGGGAGAAGCAGGGAGCCCGATGCGGGGCTCCATCCCAATACCCTGGGATCACGACCTGAGTCAAAGGCAGACGCCCAACTAACTGAGCCACCGAGGTGCCCTCAATCAATCAATCTTTACCAAAAAAAGAGATAAAGGTACACTGGTGACAGGACCATAATGTTCTTATTTAATTTCTTTTAATTTTTGTTATTTTTTAAAGTAAGCTCTGTGCTCAACATGGGGCTTCAGCTCATAACACTGAGATCAGGAGTTGCATGTTCTACTGACTCAGCCAGCCAGGTGCCCAGACAGGACTAAACAGATCTTTCATAACTTGAGCAGGGTCAGAAGGACTTAGTTAATGTAATTAAGAGACTATGCCACAAGTTGAGACCTCTAGAAATCAAGAAACAGTGAAGTGGAGCAAATCTAAAATCCTAACCAAAATACTGAGCTTAGAACCTGGATCTTAAGAAATAAAATCACTAGTGTTCTAGGGATTCTAGTATCTACAAAGGAGGACCCAAAGAAAGTCACAAAGCATGAAAATCCCCCTATGATAAAAGCTGGCGATTATATACTTTCTAGTTTTCTTGTTCAGACATTCAGACAAAGAAAAAAAAAAAAAACCCGGAGGAGTTTTGTCTATTTGGTAAGAATACACACTTACCTTGTTACAAAGCCAATCTTCAAACTTAGGTCTGGGATTGCTATAATGCATCGCAATGTGCTTTCCTTGAATCACCAACTTTTTCTGTAAAAAAAGAAGTAATTAGTTATTCCCATTGTGAGGAACATGTGTCCATTTTCCCAGGGCAGAGCACACTTCGGAAAAATCAGTGCTCTGGAATTAAATGGACAACATACGGGGAGGACCAACCACCGCCACCTATACTCTGCCCATCCAATCCTTCAGATAGGCAGTAAGAGAATGGGATGCGGAGTAAAGGTAAACGGAGTCAGGGAGTGCTGAGAAAGCTGCCAAACTCTAACCGCTGACATGCACCAGGCCGTGTCTCCAGCAGAGACAGAAGTCCTAACATTCAGCATTGCCAGGCTGCCTGAGAGTGACAGTCTATTTCAAAAAGCAGAAGACACAACTCTCCCAGTTCTGAGATTGCCTCCTACTTTATTAGCCTCAGCATGGTGTCCTTAGGCTTCGCTTCACTTTTCCCCCAGTCCCCCGTCCTTATGCAAAGTAAAAGCTTTTCTATTTTCCCTTTCCCCAGACTCCTGCGTCAGAATGTGTCCTCTGGGGGACGAGGGGAGGGGAGCTCAGTTTTAAAGGGAATCTGGTTACAACTCTTTCTCTGGAGGGCCTATTCTGAATGCCATCGACTCTAAAGCAGCTAAATGAGATTTCTTCTTGCCAACTGAAACCATGTTATGTCCTAGGTGACGGATGTGTTTTTTTTCCCTGAAATACATGGTACTCTCTTCAAGATGAGTAACCAGGAGCCAATGAAGTTTCTTCAGGGGGGTCGGAAGAGTTCGTAAATGTATTCACCACCTTACCCTTCAAGTCAACCATGTGACTAAAAGGGATGCAAACTTTAAAAGGTCAAAACTCCAAGCTCAATCAATCAGTCTAGCCAAGAGTACAGTCAGCACCTGCCCCCAAAGAGCCTTCATTTAACAGGAGCACCTTTTCTTTTGCTTTTTATGGGGTGGCAAAGGGGGGAGGGAGCGGGGTGTTCTGACACTATCAGAACAGATGTAAGGAGGAGGTTAGATATCCATATTTTTAAAAGGAGTCTAACCCCTCTAAATATACATACTGTTGAGCAATTTGGTTCGTGCAAATCCTGGAAGAGTTAAGACATGCTGTGAATGTTGTCTCTACAATATCTAAAGGCAAGACTGCATGTCTGGCCAAGAGGGAAAGAGCTGAAGGGCCATCCACTCACTGTGTTGTACAGAAACAAAAATGAAGCTGGGAGATATGTCAATAGATCATCCCAGTAGGAGGGGTGTGTGCTGGGGGAGACTCCAAACTATCACTGAGTCCCTAATCCTATTGGCCTTTCATTTCTGGAGTGAATTTGAACTGTAATGAAATATTACACATGAACTTAGCTTTGTATACATTAAAATTGTGGAGATTTTTACATGTCTTGTGGGTTTTAATTTCCCTGGAGTTTTAAACTCCCAGGCAAGCCATTCTGATACGACCACTGCATCAAAAGATGCTGTCACATCAAGAAAGCAGACTCACATGAAGCTTGTGTGTAGGTTCTCAATTTATTATGATGGTGTCCATGGTATGAAATGAATGAAGCTCTACTTCTTTAAGATCAGGCTGTCACCTCTGGGTTAAGAAAATGACAGGCTTAAAAATCTAACAAATCATTCAATCAAAAGGATACCTTCATTAGTGAGTCTCTGTTATAAATAGCAATATATTACCAAAGAATATAACTTATTTATGGGTGATAAATCATGAAATGCTGCAGAAAAGCAACATAAGGAGTTAAGCAAACTTCCCAGAACGCACTTGGTTAAGGCATTCAATACTGTGCTTTGGAGTTCTGGCAAAAAATATTATTTAAGTGCCAAGTACTGAACGTTAACTTGACAAACTACAACACTTCAGTTAATGCTACATCAAAGAACCATCAATGATTTACTTTGAACAGAATATAAAAGGCATTCTCAGGGAGATTAGAATGTTAATGCCACTTTAACTAGATTAGACAGCAGCAGGACACCAGCTCCCAGGCTAATCTCATCAGACTTATTGTTCATAAATTCCACAAGGTCCTTAAATAGTCCTTGAAGACCCATAGGAGCAGTTATGCCTCCTGGAGGCTTGTGGTCTCCAAGCAGAAATAAGGAATAACTTCCAAGTGCCTGTAGCAAACTTCTACTGTGTTCTCTTCTGTCAAATCGAGAGTTGGATATTTTAAGATTACTCTCAATGGACATAATGAATAGGAACATAATCAGTAGCGGAAGAGGAAATGCCAAGATGTTCTGGTAATCACCAGACAAGTATTCAGTGATTAACAAAGCCCTGCCAAGCAGCCATGTTTAAAAGCAGAGCAAATTCTACAATCCAGTCCTTGTTGCTGTATTTATCCTAATAGTATCAATTTTAATATATACAAAGCTTTTCTTTTTAAAAAAAAATCACTCCTTTGGAACAAACCACTCCTTTAACCTTTTTTTGTTTTGTTTTTTGTTTTTAAATTGTACAGACTTGTTCCATTTTCATGAATATCTAGACTTGGTGAGTGAAGCAACCTGATTGGCTTCCATCCAGCTGGTAGCATCTTGCAAGTGATAAAACTCCACGAAGGCGAAACCACGGCTTACACCTAGAGACAGCATTCAGATATAGACGGGATACTCGTGTTAGTCAGTTCCTTTATAACAGGTGAATCTCTCTCCCACTGCTTCAACACTGCGTGACAAAGCCAATTGGGAAGCAGCTTTACAAATGTGACTTGACTTGGGGATCTTCTTGATACTTTGCCATGGCAAGGAACCAAGCCGCCTGAACTAAGTGCCACTCTATTTGATTCCACGCTTAAAAAAGTAACCATGCAACCGACTACAAACAGTCAAACAAGGAGTTTATAAATCACTACTTACCGAAGGAAAAAAAAGCCCCTAAAAACAAAGTTTTTAAAAAGGTCCTCAGGTGGTCTCTAATATCGTTTTCAAAGAGTCACATTCCTTAGCCATGGCAAACCTTTCATTCTGAATTCATGTGCTTGAAGATTGGGGGAATCAGGATGGTCTTTAGGGGCTGAAGTGGGAATGGGGAAGAGAGCCAGAACAGCCGGAACTAAGCAAGCTCTCACCTGTTTTCCTTTTCATCAACCTCACGTCCGCAGGCTGAGGGCCTTCGAAGGACTCCATCATTTCTCGAATCTGCAGAGTTTTACACATTTATAGTTAAAGGTTCAGCCATAAATTATTCCACACCAAAGAAAGTTCAAGGACCAGGAATTGCAGCAAATGCTTAATCAGCCAAGTTTTTAACTTCTATCACCAAAATTTAATCATTTTTTTTTTTTTAAAGATTTTATTTGACACAGAGATAGAGATCACAAGTAGGCAGAAAGGCAGGCAGAGAGAGGAGGGGAGAAGCAGGCTTTCCGCTGAGCAGAGAGCCCGATGTGGGCCTTGATCCCAGGACCCTGAGATCATGACCTGAGCCGAAGGCAGAGGCTTTAACCCACTGAGCCACCCAGGCGCCACTAAAATTTAATCATTCTAAAAACAGAGTTAAAAAAAAAAAAAAAAAGAACACTTCTCATAGAAATAACAGCCTCAAAGATATTCTTTATATGCTGCCTGGGATTTTCTTTCAAGTTCAAGTATTTATGTTATTATTTTTTTAAGATTTTATCTATTTCTTTATTTGACACACAGAGAGAGATCACAAGTAGGCTGAGAGGCAGGCAGAGAGGGAGGGGGAAGCAGGTCCCCCGCTGAGCAGGGAGCCCAATGCGGCCTCAATCCCAGGACCCTGAAATCATGACCTGAGCCCAAGGCAGAGGCTTTAACCCACTAAGCCACCCAGGCGCCCAAGTATTTATGTTATGATAAACAGTCTTGCGGGGGTGCCTGGTGGCTCAGTTGGTTAAGCATCTGACTTTTTTTTTTTAATTTATTTGACAGAGAAAGACACAGTGAGAGAGGGAACACAAGCAGGGGGAATGGGAGAGGAAGAAGCAGGCGTCCCGCGGAGCAGGGAGCCTGATGAGGGGCTCGATTCCAGGACCCTGGGACCATGACCCGAGCCAAAGGCAGACACTTTACAACTGAGCCACCCAGGCACCCCAGCATCCATCTCTTGATTTCAGCTCAGGTCATGATCTCAGGGTCATGAGATTGAGCCCTGTACTTGGCAGGGAGTCTGCTTGGGACTGTCTCCTTCTGCCCCTCCCTGCTGGGTGCACTCTCTCTCTCTAAAATAAATCTCGGGGCACCTAGGGTGGGCTTAGTTGGTTAAGCAACTGCCTTCAGCTCAGGTTATGATTTTGGGGTCCTGGGATGGAGTCCTATATCGTGCTCCCTGCTCAGTGGGGAAGTCTGCTTTTCCCTCTCCTCCTCCTCCCTCCCTCAGTTTGTGTATGCTCTCAAATAAATAAAATCTTTAAAATACATAAATCTGGGCGCCTGGGTGGCTCAGTGGGTTAAAGCCTCTGCCTTCGGCTCAGGTCATGATCTCAGGGTCCTGGGATGGAGGCCCGCATCGGGCTCTCCGCTCAGCAGGGAGCCTGCTTCCTCCTCTCTCTCTGCCTGCCTCTCAGCCTACCTGTGATCTGATCTCTCTGTGTCAAATAAATAAATAAAATCTTAAAAAAAAAAAAAGTCTCTCCAAATGTAGTGCTGAAGTTCTATCTAATGTTCCTAAGTACAACGAGGCTGTGATGTCCCTCAGAAAATAGGTATTGTTGGATCAGCTTCATTCAGGCATGAGTTATAGTGTTGCTGGATGAGTTCAAGGTTAATAAATCAACAATATATACTAAATAAGGCATCTTTAAACCAAAAATGTACCTAAAACAAGGTTATATGTTGATCTGTTGATGAAAATGGTTGTGACCAAAGGTTCACAGGAACTAACTTTGTATTTTCCCTAGGAGTGATGGTTCGCTATTCAGTATTCTACTTGCAGTGACTTTATAGACCATATCTACCACCAATAAAAAGAATTGACTATGTCTATTTTTTCCACGAGTAGGAGAAGTTCTAAACTGAGCCAGACCCCACCATCTGATTCAGGTCCATGCTTAGTAACATAGTAACTGAAAAGTTAGTCATCAGAGTAACTAAAGACAGTTACTATAAAAGTACTATAACAGTAACACATAGAGTAACATAGTAACTAAAGATAGTTACTCTAAGAGTTCACTCATCAGTGGGAGGGCTAAACTAAAAAAACCCAAACAATGAATATGATAAACTTAAGTTTAGGAGACTAAATACTATATAATTTTAAAGTGTTTTAAAGACTTCAACAAGTGAATTTGCTAAGAATACTGCACAATTTGGTAACCTCAGAAATTCTGCTTTGAAAGCCAGCCTTTTCATGGTAGGCACTTCTATTTCCCTGAAGAAGACTGAAATACAAAACGATTACATCTTGTTTCACTGCCAGCAGGGAGGGCCCCAAAAGTCAGCGAGGGCACTTCCTCTGTAGACTCCCAGGGCCATAGGCCAGCAGACCACTCAAGGGAACAACCCGTTTAACAAGCAAACTTTCCTGAATTGTCTTCTCCTGTAGGACTTCCTCCATCTCCTACTCCACATGCCCACTGCTGCCCCCACCTGAGCTCAACTCTGCCTTCCCTGTCCTCCCACTACTATTCTTTCCCTCCAACATTCCAATATGTACAACTCTTTTGCTACCAAAGCCCTAAGTAACTTCTTTTATACTTATCTGGGCTTTGAATGATTCTAGCACCTGGCCTCAACAGCACCTTCCTACCTGCCTCTCTCCTGCCAAAAAGCCTTTAAACTCAACTGAATGAACCTGGTTGACGGGCCCTGTCTACAATCAGAATCTTTCTATTCCCAAGTTTGCTTGTGCGATGCCCACTGCCTGGAGGGCCAGTCTACTACACCTTTCCCCCAGTTCTCCACCAGACCCAAACATTTCTATCCCTTAAGAACCAGTTCAACTAAGATCTCCCTGGAACCCGTCTTTACCCTCCACTAGTAAAAACCTCCCTTAGAGAAGCTTCCAGAGACAATACTTTGTTTTTCTAAAGTAATCTCTATTCCCAATGTGGGTTTTGAACTTACAACCCCAAGATCAAGAGTTGCATGCTCTACTGGCTGAGCCAGTCAGGCCCCCCCACCCCTTTTTCCCCAGAGACATTCTGTAGAGCCTCTCTCAATACCAATTTGCCAAGTGGATCAGGAAAGGCCTCACATGATGAAGACTTCAAGCAGAAAAAGGCACACTGGTAGAATGACATACATGTTCAAAGGGGCTACAGGGGAGGCAAGTGATGACTACGGCTGGAAGACATGGCTGAGGGCCAGAGAAGAGATTGCCACTGGAAATCAGGTAGTGCCCAGTACACCAAGCCCCTAGCTATCCAGTCTGAGGCGTGGGGAGCCAGGGAATGGCCTCCTTTTTGACAGGCTTCTCAGGTTTCAGATGGATAGTATACATTTCATCAAATCAGTGGGTAGCCAGATCATAAAGAGACTTTTTACTGATACATCCTTACCAAGTAAATAACCAGTTCAATAAAAATGTACTGATTACCTTCTATGGGCTATTGAAGGAACAAGATCTGCTCACTGTAATTAAGGAATTTCTGAAAACTCAACTCTCTGTTGAACTTCAAAGCCTAAATATAAATGGTAATTTACTTCTGAACCAGACTGTAAAGAACTCTATCCTAAAGACAGAAATATATTTCACTGGGTGAGATGTTAACTTGAGATAAAACAACAGTGAAGTGAGAAAATGGTAGAAGTCCCAAATCTACTGTGCCCACTGGACTGCTCGTTAGAACTGCTGTTTCCCCTTACATCGCTCTCCGTGATGGTGATGGGAAGGCCGCGCAGCATGATGGTCTTACTCTCCCTCTCATCACTGATGTCATGTCTGTAGTCATGCTCGCCATAGTCACCATCTGAATGATAGCCGTCTTCGGATCGGTCACTATTCCTTCTTTCACGTTCTCTCTGATTTACAATAAACAAAATTACAAGTAAAATAACACTGGGTTTAGATCCTTTGATCCACACCTTCTACTCCTAGGAATTTATCTTTAGGAACAACAGAGAGGGTATGGTAACTCCATGATGATGTTCACTGTACTGTTTCTAAAATGGGGGCTGCTGTAC
>LNAC01000008.1:3199155-3225271 GCA_002007465.1 Ailurus styani
GGGGAACACGGGCCATAACCATTTAGTTCAGGAAGAATGGTTTAACTCACTGTGCAGTACACTACCACATAATGAAATACCACTACCTTTTATAATATGGAGAGTATATGCACAGAAAAAGTAAAAAACCCTGCAAAATTACATGGGCAGCACAATTACTTCTGAACAAAGCTATGTTTACATATAAAAAGGAATGAGAAAAAAACTATGCTGACTGAAACCAACTTGAGAAGCAGCAGCTGAGCACAGGGTTGGTATATTATGCTCCAACTGCCTCTTCTTTAAAATGGGAAGATACCTACCGTAAGAGATTAATTAAATTCATGTAAGTCAGGTCCTCAAAAGAGTGCCTGGTGTATGATGAGCTCTATGTAAACCCTGGCCAATATTTCTATTACCAAAGGCTCAGTTTGTCTTTGAGGATCAGAATCACCTCAAAAGATTTCAGTAATACAGGGTTTGAATATAATACTCAAGAGCAGACCTCCACTTCATACACTTATTACATTTCCAGAATTTTAGAGGCTTTATGCATGCAATTCATAACTTTAACTACACCATGCCAGTTGCTGACCACTCACCTCTGGGCTGTCATAGTCTCGGTAGTCATCATATCTGTCGCCCCTCCGATCATCACTAGATCGTTTGTAATCTGAGTCCCTCCGCCTGCTTCTGGATTCACGCTCATCCCGGTCATCCCTGTCTATGATGGAACCGTACCTTCCACTACGCTCTGTTCTACTCACTCTGCCAGGGAAATAATTTTCATTTACTCTAAAGTAAATCACATTTTATACCTTTAGAAAACACAGTAGAAAACATTCCCCTCCCCGCCCCCACAGCTCAGTGTATAAGATATCCAAGTAGTTTAACATATCTGTTAAAACTTATCACCAAACTCCAGTTTACAAAGACAAACACTAGGAAAACGTCTACATCTCTAAAGGCAAAGATAATTTTCAAGAAATCATGCTAATTCTGATAAAATGACTATCACACGTTTGGGTTTAATATTTTTCTAAAAAATGGTCAGGCTATCCAAGTTCATCCCATGTATTCCAAAGCCTGTTGTTTACACGTATCACCCCTTTTATCCCTGATTCAGATCTTAGTGATCAAAAATAGGGAGAACAGGGCGCCTGGGTGGCTCAGTGGGTTAAAGCCGCTGCCTTCGGCTCAGGTCATGATCCCAGGGTCCTGGGATCGAGGCCCGCATCCGGCTCTCTGCTCCGCAGGGAGCCTGCTTCCTCCTCTCTCTCTGTCTGCCTCTCTGCCTACTTGTAATCTCTCTCTCTGTGTCAAATGAATAAATAAAATCTTTAAAAAAAAAAAAATAGGGAGAACAATTTTTAGCATTTCACCCAATTTCAAAGGAGAGTGTGTTCTGACTCATCTACTCTCAAGGGTATTACACTACTGGGAAATGGACCAAATAACCTGGATGAGTTAAATTAATTTTTTTCTTCATCAGGCAGTTAGCCAAGTTCATTTGTTAGACATAACGAGCACAAGCAGAGAATAGCATTTCCTATAACATCTGGTTTATTTTTGGTTACTGGACAGCACTGGGCCTCACAGGAAAGTCTAGTAACAAGAGGCTTAAACCCATTTGACTACACATAAAGTTCTTCCATAAATTGTTTACCAGGTTCATAAAACTATTGTGTAAGGGACAAGACAAAGGAAAGGCTTAGAAGGGCCTCATTTAAAGTATACAAATTTATCAAAAAGACACCAATGAAACAAGTAGTCTAAGACTACTTCATAATGTGAAGTATGAGGATGAGAAACCCTAAAAGGGTAAATGTTAATTTAGTAAGTTATCTGGAACCACAGACTGCTAACACAGCATTAAAATAATGACATCACGTGACACAAACATCTCGAGTTTCTCTGGGCCATCAATTTGATCTATCACTAGGATGAGACTCAATACTAAGTAGGAAGGTGGCTGAAAAAGGTCTTGTATATAAATCAAATAGTCTGAGTGGAAGGATCCATAGATGACATGGCAGCCAAATGCTCTCATCTTAATTCTCCACTAATTCTTTAGTAACTTAATTTTTCATGTAACCCAGCTTCTATAAATCTGGATAATCTTGCCACAGAAGGGACAACAAGAACTAGCATTCACTGACTGCTTGCTATAGCCAGCTATTGTGTAAAGTGGCAGAGTTGTATGATATCTCCTGGCTTCTGCATAGGCTGTTTTCCACACTGGGAACCCTCAGTGACCCACTCCCTCCTTTGCCTAATTCTTACTTACCTCAGAGAATATTTTCTCCAGGAAGCTTTCCTAGATGTTTCCAGGAAAACACATGGTTCCTATGTGTTCTAACAGCACCCTTGACTTCTCTTACATAGCACAGTTCACACAGTACTTCACTTCTCTCACTAAACTGCATGCTTGTAAGAGCAAGGCTCATGAAGGCACTAACAGCAATGCCTGGGACAAAACAGACACTCAAATATTTGTCTGATAAACAATTTCTAAAAAATAGTTCAGTCCCTAATGAAGTGTTGACACGTATAGTAGTAAAACTTACCGTTTGTCTGAACCCATTGTCCTACTGAAGATGTAGCACACTGTTCCAAAATGTTCAAATTTTGTTTTCTAGGAAACAAGAGAGATTGGCTGCTGAAAATTTGAGAGATCTCTTAAGTCAATCTTTCTATAAGTTAGACTACTGTAAGTATTATACTATAGAATACTATAAGTTAGAACTACTGAGGTTGGAATTTCAACAAACTATTAACAGTGATTATCCAAGGTGGGGGCAGGGAGGTGGGGGAGGGGGATCAACTGTCAACGTGAAAATCATTTGTTAAAATGAGCATAGCAGGAAGATGAAGCATACTTTAAAACATCAGATTCCCTATTCAATAACAAACTCATAAGAGGATGCAAGGAGAAGATTCCTTCCCTTCTCCTACTTTAGGATTACAAAGCAAAAAAGGGCGGGGATGCAATCAGCTCCCTGTGTTCTAATCAAAGCAAATCCAGTGGGGTAGCTGGCCGTTAAAACATTAATCAAAGCGTCTTTATTAACACAAGGAGCAACATAAAATTCAAAATCTTCTGATGAAAAGTTTAAATCTTTTGGAAGTCGGGATGCTGCGCTGATTGAAATCGACTCTATAACGCAACGACTGATCCTAAGTTATTTCAATGAGACAAGAAAAAGGCTCCACACGACTTAATTCCTCAGTAACAATATCCACGACTAACCCTGGAGGCTGCCAGCTGGGCCCTGCAGCGCCCCGGCGGCGATAAAACAACACACAGCTAGACCGCGTTCAATTCGTGCGAGGTCTGAGAAACTAGTTTCAGCCGTTCCTGGCGCCTGTTCCAGAGGAGGCGCTTAACGAACATTTGCTGAATTAATAAAGGGAAGAGAACCACCTGGGAGAAATAAGGCCCTGGGCAAAATCTCTAATGCCGCCCCTCGTCGCCCCGGCAGTGCCTGGACCCACCTCCGTGGGGTGTTGCGGCCGAGATGGCGGCGCCACAGACTGCGCGACCGACTCGGGCGTCCGGCTTTCCCTTTCTGCCTGCACACGCCCCTCCCGACCCCCAAGAGACTCCCCGGCCTGCAGATCGGCCTTCACCAAATCACCTCCCAGAGAAGGCGGATTCAGATGCAGCAGCGGGCCGATGGCGGCTAAAAGTGCCGGTCGCCCCTGAGGAGTATCCGAGGGACAGGCGACGGCTCCACGTTCAGTTGTGCTGGGGAGTCGAGACGCGTCCCGGCAGAGGCACAGTCAGGAGCCCGAAAGCAGCAGCAATCGAGTGGGGCGGGAGGACGCCCTCTGAAAGCTGACAGCGCAAGCGGCGAGGAGGGGCGCGGCCCTCCAATGCCTTGGGTAGCTAGCTACTCGAGAGATGCGGCTGGGGCTGATCGGTCGCCGCCCGCGGCTGTCAGGGAGGCTACGCAAGGCTTGCTTCAAAAGTAAGAACCGTGGGTCGTTACGGGTGGCTGCCGCACTTACCCCCAGGAGAGACCAAAGTGGCAGAAGTAGCGGTTTTGTCCCCCAGAATATCCAACAGGGTACGGCCGCCTCACAAAATGGCGCCTCGGTCGACGGCCGTCTCCTACCCACAGTACCTCGCGCCTGTCCCCTCCCCCACACCACCCGCCTCCCAAGGAGGCATCCAATCCGCGAAGGTGTCTGGCTGCGCGAGGACTGCTGGGAAGTGTGGTCGTTAAGGCATCCTGTCACTCACTACGCCCTGTGTTAATTTCCTGCGTATTTCTTCTTTCTTTCTTTTTTTTTTTTTCAAAACCGAGGGCGAAGTTGCTAGTCTGCCATTTGCAGACGCTGATTTGAGCTCTTATCTTTATTGGTAATTTTTTTAAAAGATTTTATTTATTTATTTGACACAGAGAGAGAGATTACAAGTAGGCANGTTTGCAGACGCTGATTTGAGCTCTTATCTTTATTGGTAATTTTTTTTAAAGATTTTATTTATTTATTTGACACAGAGAGAGAGATTACAAGTAGGCAGAGAGGCAGGCAGAGAGATAGGGAGAGGAGAAAGCAGGCTCCCTGCTGAGCAGAGAGCCCGATGTGGGCCTTGATCCCAGGACGCTGAGATCATGACCTGAGCCGAAAGCAGAAGCTTTAACCAACTGAGCCACCCAGGCGCCCTTATTGGTAATTTTTTTGTCTTTGCTACAAAGGCTTTAGAGAGCACAGTTTGCTGTAGAATATCACGTTTAATCTGGTTTTAAGAGAAGTCACGTTAGTTCACTGATTATTGTATTATTGGACTCTAGATTGTTGGGCTAGATGCTTTACAAATATCTATTTTCATTTTTGTAATCTATGAGATGGCTATTAAACCCGTTTTGCAGTTGAGGAAAATGCGGTTTATGGAAATTAAGATAATTTTTAAAAAAGATTTTATTTATTTGACAGAGAGAGAGAGCACAAGTAGATAGAGCAACAGGCGGAGGAAGAGGGAGAAGCAGGCTCTCCGCTGAACAGGGAGCCCGATGTGGGGCTCGATCCCAGGACCCTGGGATTATGACCTGAGCCACCCAGGCGTCCAAGATAATTTTTTGTTGTTGTTGTTTTCTATTTTTTTTAAAAAGATTTTATTTAGGGCGCCTGGGTGGCTCAGAGGGTTAAAGCCTCTGCCTTCGGCTCAGGTCATGATCTCAGGGTCTTAAAAAAAAAAGATTTTATTTATTTATTTGACAGAGAGAGATCACAAGTAGGCAGAGAGGCAGGCAGAGAGAGAGGAGGAAGCAGGCTCCCCGCTGAGCAGGGAGCCCGATGCGGGCCTCGATCCCAGGACCCTGAGATCATGACCTGAGCCAAAGGCAGAGGCTTTAACCCACTGAGTCTCCCAGGCGCCCTGTTGTTTTTTATTTTTAAGTAACCGCTATACCCAACATGGAGCTGGAACTCACAACCCTAAGATCAGGAGTGGTATGCTCTACTGAGCTAGTCAGTTGCCTCCAAATTAAGAGAATTCTTGAAGAAAGGTCTTCAGAGTGTCATTTGATTGATATTCTTTAGTCTAAGGCAAAGGCTCAGGAAGTCATTTTCCAAGGTTAACTTAACAGTACTTGGGACATCTAATAGCATCTCAAAGTTGCAGCCAAAACTCAACCTTATCTGGGCGCCTGGGTGGCTCAGTGGGTTAAAGCCTCTGCCTTCGGCTCAGGTCATGATCTCAGGGTCCTGGGATCGAGGCCCACATCAGGCTCCCTGCTCAGCGGGGAGCCTGCTTCCCCCCCCCTCTCTCTCTCTGCCTGCCTCTCTGCCTCCTTGTGATCTCTCTCCCTCTGTGAAATAAATAAATAAAATCTTAAAAAAAAAAACCACAAAACTCAACCTTATCTCCTTCACAGCCTTCCTCAGCTCAGAAACGGTGACTCCCTACTTCCAGTTACTCAGGACAAAAACCCTGGAATCATCGAGGACTTTTTTCCTTGCACCCAATCTGTCAGTAAATCCTGTTGACTCTGTCTTCAAAATGTATCTAGGATCTGACCACTTCTATCTGCCTCAGTTGTTGTTCATCTAGTCAAAGCTATCATCACAGTCCTTGTCTGAGAGACAGTAGGTCACACAGAGTTCATAGTAGTGGAACTGGGATTTGAATTAATAAACTTGATTTCAGAGTCCATGCCCTCAACTACTAGAATGTAAACTCCAGAAGGGTAGGGATTTGTGTCTCTTTAGTTCACTACTATATGCCTAGTACATGGTAGGTACACAATAGATATTTATTGAGTAAACAAATGAATTCACTAACAAAGAAAGCTAAACTTTGGGGCAGAAAAAAGCAAGGATTCTTAGGTAATTAAAAGAGCTATTCTGGACTAGGACTGGTCAGTGAGATGGTGGTATCAGAGTGTCTCTAGTTAGCATAATTTGCCCTTTGGCATTATTTATAGAGATATTTTTAGTGAAACTGATTTTTCAGGTCACATATACAGACATGAAAAATTAGACCATGATAAGGCAGAGGAAACTATCAGTTATAGAACACCGTACCATACTCTTGTCTTTCTAAGAGATCTTTCAAGAATAATGGAAGGATGTCAATGAGTAGATTCCAAACCAGAAGCTTCAAATATACTGGAAAATATTTTTCTTGGAAAAGCATCCAGGAAAACATTTTTCCCCCCTCAAGAAAAATGTTCTTTAAACATGTTCTCACTGTGGGTATTCTATATTAAGGGCATTAAGTGATGGACACTGGAAATTCTTTGGATACTTATAAAACTTAACAATAGAAGAAAAAGAAATTTCTGATTTGGGAAAAATGGGTAACTTTCTTTTTCCCTCTTCCTCTCTTCTATCTACTTATCATCTATCCACCCATCCATCCATCTCCATTCAGGCTGCTATAAAAAAAAATACCACAGACAGGGTAGCTTATAAACAACAAAAATTATTTCACTGTTCTGGAGGCTGGAAAGTCCAAGATCAAGATACCAGCATGGTCAGGTGAAGACCCTCTTCTGGGCCACAGACTTCTTACTGTATCCTCAAATGGTATAAGAGTCTAGGGAGCTCTGTAGTATCTCTTTTACAAGAGCACTAATCCCATTTATGATGATTCCATCTTCATGAGCTTAATCATTTCCCAAAGTCCTGACCTACTAATACCATTACCTTTGAGAGTTAAGATTTCAATGTATGAACTTAGGGGGGAGGGGACACATTCAGATCATAGCACTATTTACACACGCACATACATCTACTTTTTCATATGTGTGTACGTATTTACATATAGCATCCAACTTTTGGGGAGGAGTAGATGTATGTAAAAACTTCCATCATCAGAAAAAAGTAAAAGTATGCGACCGACAGAAGGCACCCAAGTATATTTTCTTGGGGCGCTGGGGTGGCTCAGTTGGTTAGATGTCCAACTCTCAATTTCGACTCATCGTCTTGGGGTTGTGGGACTGAGCCCCACATCGGGCTCCACACTCAGTGCAGAGTCTGCTTGTCCTTCTCCCTCCCCCTGCTTGCTTTCACTCTCTCTCTAATAAATATATAAATAAAGGAGTGCCTGGTGGCTCAGTTAGACAACTGCCTTTGGCTCAGGTCATGATCCCAGGGTCTTGGGATTGAGCCCCACATCGGGCTCCCTGCTCAGTGTAGAGCCTGCTTCTCCCTCTCCCTCATGCTCTGCCTACTTGTGCTATCTCTGTCAAATAAAATCTTCAACATAAATAAATAAATAAATAAATAAATAAATAAATAAATAAATAATTTCTTTAAAAAATTTCTGACATAATCTCCACGCTCAACATATGGCTCGGACCCACAACCCCGAGATCAAAAGTCTCATGCTCCACCAACTGAGCCAGCCAGGCGTCCGTTTTTTGTTTTGAGTAAAGCCATGTATGTTCAATATTTAGCAAAGTTCTTTAAGACTGCTTTTCCTAATGTTCTGAGGTTAAAAAAAAAGTTCTCTTAATGAAATGATGATCTTATCTTTTTTTCCTTAATTTCCCACCACTTGGCAAAAGAAAAAAATACTTCACATGTTTTGATCTCAGGCTAGGAAATACTGCTCCAGAATAAAAAAGGACTTATGTGAGAGAACTCTCACCTATACAAAGGAACTAATTTCTTTTGTCAGAGATGAGCTTTGATGAACTGACAGAGATATGCAATCAAAATTTAATTCCACAAGTATTTTCTATAGACCTATGAACAAGGCATTATTCACTCATTTATAGGGTACCTATTGTATTAGGTCCTAAGGATATAGTAGTAAAAAAATTACCCAAGATCTCTGCCCTTATGTAGCTGACATTCTGATCAAAGTCTCAGGGAACTGCCCAGGGACATGGTAGAGTGACACACTTTTCACATCCATTCCTACTTTCATCAATACCCAAAGTATTGCCTTAAAAATGTATGGATAACTTAAGTTCATATTTCCAATCGCAAAATTTCCATTTAAGTGGCAAAATAAAGCTGGAAAACAAAACTCAGCAAACTAGTTTGAGGTCTGAGCTTAAATACTTTCTTCAGGGAAGATGCTGCCAATGGCTTGCTGTACTCTGTCTCACCACATCAGCAATTGCTCAACATCCATCTTCCTCAGTGGCTAAGTCCCATGGGCACAGAGACCAACACTGAATTTGCTTAAGCCCCAATAACAAGTAGAGTAGGCTCTCAAAACATTCATAGAATGACCACTTAGTAACTCAATGGTGCTTCTGCTGGGGAGCCAATGAACTGGTGTTAACTAAGTAGCCCATGAAAGAGTCTTCAACAGTGGAGCATTTGATGTGTTCCACAGTTTAGGTCCAAACAGATAACACAAAGTTGGAAGGAAAATCCGGTTTGGCCAGTTTAGGACAAACTTGGACCAGCTTTCAAGAAGTCTTTTTTTTTTTTTTTTTTTAAAGATTTTATTTATTTATTTGACACAGAGAGAGAGACTACAAATAGGCAGAGAGGCAGGCAGAGAGAGACAGGGAGAGGAGGAAGCAGGCTCCCTGCTGAGCAGAGAGCCCGATGCAGGCCTCGATCCCAGGACGCTGAGATCATGACCTGAGCCGAAAGCAGAGGCTTTAACCCACTGAGCCACCCAGGCGCCCTCAAGAAGTATTTCGATGTACTCACTGATGTACTCAAAAAAAGAGAGATGCACCATAGAGGTACCTGCAGGCCATTAGATCAGAAGGGCTCTTGGACTGCATCTATCTGCAGCTTAGAGTCCAGTGGCCCATCCTTTCTAATGCTGCACTAGTGGTAGCAAGGCCCAGAACCTGGGTCTCTGAATCACTAACCCAGTGGGGAGGGGTAGAAAGACTTAATAAAGATTAAGAAAAAGGGATTATATCTGGAGACGACAGCACAGCAAACAATTTAATTTCACATATACCATTCTTGTTTTCTTCTTGGTATATATCTACCTCCCCTTACATCTCCTGCCCCTCACTGCCTATCCTCTCCAAAATGCTAATACCTCCATACTATTTTTACAGAGCTGTCCTTGGTTCTGCTATATGCAACCAGATTATGCCCTTAGATCCCTGGACCAATGCTGGCCTGCAACCTGTTTTTGTAAATAAAGTTTTATTGGAACTCAGCCACAATCACTTGTTTATGTATTGCCTGTGGCTGCACTCTTACTACAATAACAGGGCTGAATAGTTTCAACAGAGATCATCTGACCCGTGAACTCTAAAATATTGACCCTGGCCCTTGATGGGTAATTTTATATTTTATTTTATTGTTTTGAAAGATTTTTGAGGCACCTGGGTGACTCAGTTGGTTAAAGATTTTTATCTTATTTATCTGACACAGAGAGAGAGAGAGCATAAGCAGGGGGAGTGGGAGAGGGAGAAGCAGGTTCCCCATTGAGCAGGAAGCCTGACACGGGGCTTGATCCCAGGACCCTGGGAAGGCAGACACTTAACCAGCTGGGCCACCCAGGTGTCCCACCTTGATGGATAAGTTTACAAACTCCCACCTTACACCATCAACATACTCTTCTAAACCTGCAGCTCTCTTCCTAAAAAACATTCCTCCGGAGACATCTGAAAAGTGCAATTTTTAGTACTACAGTATGTTATCTGGAGGAATTATTTTTTGACATTTTAAAGATTTATTTATTTATTTGAGTTAGTGAGTGAGTGCAAGCTGGGGAGAGGGAGGGAGAGAATCCACAGCAGATTTTCCACTGAGTGTGGAGCCTGATGCAAGGCTTGACCCCAGGACCCTGAGATCATGAACTGAGCTGAAACCAAGAGTTGGCCACTTAACTGATTGAGCCACCCAGGTGCCCCACTTTTTAAAGTTTTAGTAGGTTCATAGGACATTGTCCTTTTAACTGCAAAGAATTAAAAAAAAAAAACCACCCTCTCTTTTGAAGCAAATCCTGTGAAATGGTATGAGTAATATGGTAGAAAATTAAGATTTAAAAGAGGGTGTCCAGGGGTGCCTGGGTGGCTCAGTGGGTTAAAGCCTCTGCCTTTGGCTCAGGTCATGATCTCAGGGTCCTGGGATCGAGCCCTGCATCGGGCTCCCTGCTCGGAAGGTAGCCTGCTTTCTCCTCTCTCTCTGCCGGCCTCTCTGTCTACTTGTAATCTCTCTCTCTGTGTCAAATAAATAAATAAAATCTTAAAAAAAAAAAAAAAAGAGGGTGTCCGAAGATATCTCTCTGGAGGATTTTAACCAAGGAGGGAAGGAATACCTGAGGTAGCGGCTGGAGGGGAGTAATAATTCTTACTATGCCAACTCATTGTGGTGATCATAACACGTGACACATTGAGCAGGCACCTAGAAAAAGAGCTATCACACTGCCCCCCCCAACAATGAGGAAGTCAGAAGAGGACTTCAAAGGTCTAATCAGTACTAAACCAACATATGGAAATATGTTCAGTCTCAGCAGTTATCAAAGAAATAGAAGCAAGCAATAATGAGATGCAGTTTTCATTAATTACATCAGGAAAATAATTTTAAAAATATGTCAGTACTCACACAAGCTAGAGTTCAAAGGTCACTGCAACAGATCCACTCACACTGATAGCAGGTGGTGTCTCAGGGCTCATGGTAGCATTTGCTGCCATTTCAGTGCCACCTCAAATGGGCTGCACCAAGGCGCTCTCTCCCTCCTACCATAAGCCCCACCCCCACCCATCTATGGGAGAAAAATATAACCACCAAAAAAAATCACATTGAAAAAAAGTTTATTTAAAAAAGTTCTAGCAGCAAGAACAGTAACAAAACAAAAGGAGAGACGGACAAACAAAACAAGAAGGAGGTTGTGTCCTATGGGGACTTGTCTCCATTCTTTAATCTAGTTCTTTATACCGAGCAAACATGACTCTTCGCACAGCATCTCGGTAAGTCTCGTTGGACTGTCTCTTGCTGGTTCTTCCTGGAGCCCCCACATTGGGCCCCCTCATCCGGCCTTCAGTCTGTAACACAAAGACAAACAATGAAGTGGGCTCTATCAATTAATAAGCCTCAGGGCTGGCCTTTGATTACAAGCACTTCTGGACCACTAAGGATTAGGATTTGGGAGAATTTTTTTAAATGTTTAATTAATAAACAAAACCCAAGATGAGTAAGAAGGGTGGTGACACCAATGACTTCAGGATACAGGATTTAATACCAGACGTATGAGAAGCCAGTCTCCTCTAGTTGGCATTTTCGGAGGGGGACCAAACAAACAAAAATGGGCAACGTTCCCTCTTAAAACCTTTGCTCTCTTCTCTTCCCGAAATAAGTGAGGCAGAGCCCTTCATGAGAACCAGGACTAACCTCACCCTCCTCATATTTTAGCCATTTCAGTTCCTCTGATGATGATGCCTCTCAGAGATGCTTTTGTACCTCTTATTGCAGGTTCCCTGGTTCTTGTCACCAAATAATTCGTCAGTTTCAAACTGCCAGATTCCCATACTGCCCCACCTTTTACTCCACGTAAGAGTAAGATGAGCCCCATTTCCACTTCTTTCTCCCTTTCCCACTGCCAACCAAAATTACAAAGGGCCCAGAATGCCTAGCTATCATCCAGTAATCAAGACTGATTGAAAGAGAGAAAGTTAAGTATATTCCAGGTTCACGCCACCCCCAAAAGACGGAAACCATTTCACCTCCTCTGCTGAAGCCAATCCGGGATGGCCATACCCGAGGCCCGCCCCCTTCCTCCAGCCAGCGGTCTGCTGGACACAGCCTCCTTTGTTGCTACTGTCGATTCCTTCTTTACCAACAGGTTTGCGATCACTGCGAAAGGAGCAGACGTACTTACATACCATCACTTTCAAAGTGACCCTAATAAAAACCTCTGTCCTCTTGATTCACATTTGCTTCCTCTCAAGTATATTAGGGAACACTTCTGAATGCCTGCTATCTATGCAATAGGCTTTTGTCCTGGGGATACAGAGATGCCCAAGACTCACCCCTATTCTCGGGGAAGGGCATGAAAAGGATAAATGTCCACAGATGCCTGTAACTCCACCATGGATGTGGCATCGGGAGACATCTCCTATGGAAATAGACCAGAGAGACACAACTCTGAAGGAGCATCACCAGAAATGATGAATTCCAACAAGAGGGCAAATCCGAACTGACAAAAAGCATGAGAGGAAAGAAGCCAAAAATAAGTGAAAGAATACAATGTGTCTAGGAGGGGAATGGTAGGAACTGACAAAGGCTTCTTGGGCCAGACTGAAAACCTTGAAACATCCTGCTAAATCATGACTCCATCCTTCAGGCCAAAAAACCCCTGGACTCCAGGCCTCCTTTAAGCAAGGTGTGCCTTCATAAAAAGGCAAGTTAGGAGATTTCTGTTCACAAAGATGGTTTTGCTGCTAGGGTAGAGAGTACACTAGAGGTTGAAGAACAGAGACTGCGAGTAAAGAGTCCAATTTGGAGGTGAGCTAGAAAGGGGGAAAAAGCTTAATTAGGGATGTGGCCAGTAATGATACAGGAATAAAGGAGGAAGACTGGGTCAGACCAGGCAGACCATGATGCAGTGATGTCACTACTCTGAAAGAGGAACCATGCAGGAGGTTTAGCAGGACTGGACCTGAGTACGATATGGAATATAATATTGAGTAATTGTTTAGAGTGAGGAGCCCAAGAGGTCTCCAAAAGGACATTCCCATAAAGTAAATAAAAAAAGTGATTTTGCGCTCAGAAAACCAAACTGCCTTGGAATGGAGTCACAGGGACTTGTTAGCTTGTTAGTGATGGTTGTGGCCCTGGGTCTGGGTCAGGAGGGTGGAGCAGCAAGAATTAAAGAGCACTGAGGGCAGAGTCCTGGAAAATATCTGGAATTGTCCAGAAAACCAAGAGAAGCATGGGAGAACACTAAGAAGGAAAGGAACCAGGAGATTGTGGATGATGGGTGCCAAGAATACAGAAGGGTGTCTTTCTGCACCCACCCCAACTCACTCTGGGCTAAGGTGTCCTTCCTCCTGAATGACTCCTTTACCTTTGGCTTAGCCCAGTATATTTCAAATTGCAAAGAATGACCTACTGGGATGTTACATTGTTTAAGTGGTCCTTCCTTAGCACTTCTTAAGAATGCAAACAGGGACCCCTGGCTCAGTCGGTTGAGTGTCTGGCTCTTGTTTGGCTCAAGTCACGATCTCAGGGTCATGGGATAAAGCCCCACATCAGGATCCATGATCAGCAGGGAGTCTGCTTGAGATTCTCTCCCTCTGCCCCTCCCCCTGGCTCACATGTGTATGTACTCTCACTCTTTCTCTCTCAAAATAAATAAATCTTTTAAAAAAATCACTCATCCTGGGCGCCTGGGTGGCTCAGTGGGTTGAGCCTCTGCCTTTGGCTCAGGTCATGATCTCAGGGTCCTGGAATCTAGTCCCGCATCAGGCTCTCTGCTCAGCAGGGAGCCTGCTTCTCCCCTCTCTCTCTGCCTGCCTCTCTGCCTATTTGTGATCTATCAAATAAATAAATATCTTTAAAAAAATATTTAAAACCATATTTAAAAAAAATCACTCATCCTTAAGAAAAAAAAAAGAATGCAAATAGAAAAAGCTAGAATAAAAATACCAGAGTTTATCATACACAGTAAAGAAGTATTTTTCATGAATATTTCTTTTCCAGCTATTTACACACACGATTATTGGGCCATGATTAAAAAATAATCTCTTACTGTGGGCAGTGAGCAAATAAGTTGGAATGCCAGAGTGCCGGACCCTATCAACCCTCCTTTGGGGTCTTTCTCCATCAATGATCTCCCCCACCCTCACAGGCATAAGTAACCCTGGCTACTAGCTGCTCTTTTGTTTACCAACATATAGACCTGTTCAAGTCTCATCAGATCAGCACCCTCCTTAAAATCATTTCATAACCTCCTGCTGCCCTAAGACCAAGTCTTCGCATGGTGTTCAAGGAGTATGAACTTTCTGAGCTGGCCTCCATCAGGCTACTTACAATTTCTCAAATGCATCATATGACTTCTCTCTCTCTCATCCACAGCATGTGCCATTTCCTCCAGTTGAAATACCCTTTCCCCTTCTCCACTGGAATTCTGTCTGCTCTGTGAGACACAGCATCACCTGAACCTTCCTTATTCTGTGCTCAGACAGTCAAGGATAATATATATATGTCTTGTCTACCTGAGTGTTCCTTGCACTTCGTGCAGTGCCTAGATACGATGAGTCATCAACAAATTCTATCTAACTCTGCTGGGCTCACGACTCTGACCTGTCTGACTGGAAATAAGCACAGGAATCTAGAGATCATACAGGTCTACCAGCAGCCAGCCACTCATTCAGCACCTACATCTGAGGATGGAGGTTCCCTAGAGAAAAAGCCTGAAAGAGTGACAATATCAGATCTAGGAAGTATAGCATTAATGATGAGGAGAGAAAGAGTTTCCAACCACGGCCACTCCAGCCCGGGATTTGAGCAGCTAAGCAGCCAGCCAAACTTCCATGCAAACACACATTCCCTGATTCAAGCTGGGTGGTCAGAGGTTGGAGTGAACCTCATGCTCCAGGAGTTCAGAAAGAACCTGCTCCTGCTGACTTCAGTTATCCCTGAGAGAAAAAAGCAGCACAGCTGGAGAAGAAGATGGTTTCACCATTAGGCCTTGAGGCTTAGGCTGAATGAAAAGTTCCTGGCTTACCTGTCAGTTTCCCTGGAGTATTTAATTCGTTTCCTTTCTGGAGAGTCAAAAGATTGGAGCTTTTCCCTGCGATCACTTCCTCTTTCTTTAAACCTTCCCTGTTGGTAAGCAGAATAAAAGATCTGAGATTTCCATTTAAGGGAGTTGAGTAGCGGGGAAGCTTCACTTTATTCCTTATAGTCCTTCTAAAGTGAAAGGGGTTCAAGTGTTAACTCCTGGAATCTCTTCCTCCTTCACATACTCTTCTTGAGAAAGCAGTGGCTTGACTGGTAAATTTGAAAAGAATGAGCTGGTGTGCTTGTCCTAAAGCTGTGTTTACCTCTTCTGAGGAGGAGGTGCTCTCCAATAGGCCTCCATTCCTATACATCACATAAGACCCAGACTGGGCAGTGAAGCTATGGCTACATAGGGGAGTCTGCCTAATTACGTGATCTAGGTAGCAAGTCCCTTTGGTTCTACACTAAACTACTACTTCTAACTTAGTCTCTGATAGTAAAAGATGGTATTTCAGCAGCCCTACCCAATACTCCTTCATTGATTTTAAAAGCTGGGCAGCAAAGAAAAATGTTATTTGTTTGACTTGTTTGGAGACCTTAAACTACCACCCTTTTAAAACATATATATCAATTTTATTAAGATATAATTAATAAACAGTGAACTGCACCCATTATAATGTAGTTTGATGAGTTTTGATAAATGTATACACCATCTTTTAGGGCCTCTTCATTCTTTGTCTTTAGCACAGCCTACAGATAAATTCCACACCAAAAAGTAAAAAGAGTTGGGGTCAAGGGAGTTAACAGGTCATCAAAACTTACCTCTTGTTCTCTCCTTTCCAGATAGGCTAGCTCCTGTTCAGACTGTTTTATCTTCCGATGGATTTCCAGGTTTTGCTGAGAAGACAGAAAGTTCTGTGAGTACAGATCTAGAAAAAGTGACCCTAGAAAATGCCTCTAGGCCTTTCCCAATAGCTGCTTTAGGACTTTGGCTTCTTTCACTGACCAACTCTCCTGAGTGATTGCTGCATGCTGCAATCAACTATTCCTAACCGGACTGGCTTTAGGCTCACCAATGGGAACCCAAGTTGTAAGGCTAGCTTGTCACACAGATTAGTTACATGGTGTGGCACAAGAGAGACCTTCATTCTACTTCTTTCCACATGTAGAAAACAGGGGCACCTGGGTGGCTCAGTCAGTTAAGTGTCTGACTCTTGATTTCAGTTCAGGTCATCTCAGGGTTGTGAGATCAAGCCCCGAGTCAGGTGCTGTGCTCAGCAGGGAGACTGCTTGAGATTCTCTCCCTTTTCCCCTCCTGCCCCACACCCCACCCTGTACTCTGTCTCTCAAATAAATAAAACTTTTTAAAAAAATGGAGAAAACACAAAACTGGTTTATAGGTCTTTATCTAAAGTAAAAATTATGAGAGAGGGGAATCTGAGATCACCACTCAAGAAAACTTAATGCCCACATGCTCTTCCTACCACCACCACCACCACTCACCATCCTTAGACACTATCCACTCAAGCCCCCAGAAAAACATGAAAAGGAGAACCCAAGGTCCTAAAAGAACAAAAAGACTGCTCTGAGAGTCCTATATTCCTTAAGGGTCCCCACTTCTCAAGCATGGCTGTACTACACAATACCCTCAAGCATATGTAAGAAACTTAAGGGGTCCAGAACAGTATGGACAGGGGATTCTTTGTATTGGATCACCGCAAGAAAAGGAAAAAAGTACTATAGGCCACTTTCCACTGTCCCAGGGTCAGTTCAATTTGTGGATTCACCAGATTTCTGGCACCTCTTTCCTGACATTAGCCATTCTTTTTTTAAAGATTTTATTTATTTATTTATTTGACAGAGAGAGACAGAGATTACAAGTAGACAGAGAGGCAGGCAGAGAGAGGAGGAAGCAGTCTTCCTGCTGAGCAGAGAGTCCGATGTGGGGCTCAATCCCAGGACCCTGAGATCATGACCTGCGCCGAAGGCAGAGGCTTTAACCCACTGAGCCGCCCAGGTGCCCCTGACATTAGCCATTTATTAGCATCTTCATCAGACAGATGAAATCTATTATTATTTAATTTTATATACCCCTTTGCTTTTTTTTTTTTAAACTTTTTTTAAGGTAAGCTCTACACCCAATGTGGGGCTTGAACTCACGACCCCAAGATCAAGAGTCACATGCTCTACCAAGTGGGCCAGGCAGGCACCCCCAAAGAGCTGAAATTTGAATGTGTCAGTCTCGTGACTCAAAATTGCAGGTCAAAGGGACCTGGGAGGTAATCTGTTGTAGGGATTGTCAAGAACTTCTCAGACCCCTAGAAACTTTGCAGAGCCTCCGCAGAGGCAGCTGGGAGAAGAGGTGGGCCTATTACCAAAAGCAGAGCTTCTCAGCTTTTAGCTACATAAGACTTCGGATTTTATATTGAAGCAAAGTCTAAATCCGATTTCCTCACCGGCTCTAACAACATCTGCTAGAGAAGGAGTGTGAAATAAATCACCCTATACTGAGAACATGAGTCTATCTAGGGGTTTTATTTGTCCAGAATTTGGCTCTTTGGTCAGCGCATCTGAACGGGAAGACTGCAGGGGAGGACCAGTGTATGTCAGTTTAACACTCCAACAACAGATGTTGTGCCGTGGCTTATAGCAGTGACTCACCACATGAAGAGATGGCAGAATGTGACCCACCTTTGGGAAAACTGCACAGTATCAGAACTAGACAGAAACAGAGGAAGCCACCAAATATCACAGAAGAGAAGAGGCTTATCTGAGGTCCAACTGTTAGGTTAATGGAAGAGCTATGATGAGAAACTCAGCAAGTAAGTCTCCTACTTGATGATGCCCTCCCCTCCTGTCTCTTCAGCATAGCCACCATGCTGGTGCCCTGGCCCTGGCCATGCTGCTTGCCTTGGGTCTACTCACCAAGGTTTCTGAAGGTGGGCACAGCCTTAATACAAAGCAACTCATGAGAAAAGGTGAAGGAACAATTCATTTTGAAATTGGACTGTAACACATGATGGTTAAGAGTCCAAAGTGTGAAAGGTCAAGACCGCTTCTCCATACCTTGTGCAGGTCTGAGAGCTGCTGGTGTTTGATCAGAACTTCTTTGTTGGGAAACTGCCTTCTGCAGAGCAGACAAGCCAGTTTATTCCAGTCAGTGAGTTTATCTTCTTCGTTCTCCTTCTTGGCCAGCTCTTCCCTCTGTGGGGGCTGTGCTGTGCGGGGCTGTGGAGGAGGGGTCTGTTCCTCCTCTTCTTCCTCCTCATAGTCACTGTCTCCTCCATATTCACCCAGGAGGCCAATGAGTGGATTTACCACCTTAGGCTAAAGGGAGAAGGCCAGAGATTAACACCAACCTCAACCTATATTGTGGGACCTGTTTTCTGGATATTCCAATGTGAATAACTCATTTCTTCTCTTTTAGTTTGAATAATGAACTGGGCTTAAAATGATGATTAATGATTAACTGATAATTAATAACCACAATGCTCATTTCCCCCATGGAAGCAACATGGTTCAAGCCTGACTTTTCTCCTGGATTGCTCAGATAAACCAGAAAGATTCTCTAAGAAGTGACTCTAGCAACACAAGAGTGAAGAGAAAAAAGGGAAAGGAGAACTGACATAGACACAGGGAGAGTTAAGAAGTTCCAAGTTACAAAGAGGAAGAGATAGCAGCAACCCCTCAGGTTACTGTAACCCATGGAGAAAAGGAAAGATAAACTTTATTAAGGCTACAGTAACCCCTACAGCAAAAGGGATTTAGGAGGTAAATTAATGAAGAATAAGCTCTCAGGTAGACATTCAGCTCCTGAGCGAGGCAAAGGCATAGTTAGGATTGATGCTACAATGAATTAAACTAGTAATGTGACACGGGAAGAGTATTTATCAGTAGTTTATAGGAACTGTGAAATAATGATGCACGGTCATTGGCTTGTGATCAATCGAAATAAAAAATAAAGCATGATCACTATTGCTACATATTTACATTTAATCAGAATCACCCATGATTGGAGGAGACCATCACTTTAATCCATCTAAAAAATGGGTACCAATTTTAGCATCATTCACTTTGGTCAGATAGGTAAACCATAAAAACGACCACACCTGAGCTGTGTACACAGCACAAAAAGGTAGGAAAAATCAGGGCCAGGAAAATGGGTCTTTTAGAAGAGAAGGATTAACAAGACCAAGATTATAACTTAAAAAGGGCCAAACATTCCCTTGTCTGATGGGAATGGTGCAGGGTACAAAGAAAGAATACAGAGAGCTGCCTTGATTCTCCAGTGATATCCCTATTAGCAGAAAGGAACATTTATCTCATGCTCACATTCAAGAAAAGTCCTTGTGAGGTAGAGAGAAGAAAAGGATCAACACCAAAGTGAAACATCAGCCTTTGAACTTCCCTTCCCATTCAGAACCAGCCCTAGCCCCAGCTCCAGCCCCAGTCCTGGGCCTTGGCTTAGCCTTACTGGTGGAGGACTCTCTTCCTTTTTCACAGTGGGAGGCAGGGGCTTCTTAAAGACGTCCTCTGGGGGGGCCGTCCCCTCACTGGCATTTTCCTGAAACTGATTAAACCCATAATTCTTATATGATACTCATAAAAGCTGGGTTAAGAACCCTGTTGAAATTAATCAGATTTTCTAAAACTCCTAATTTGTGAAGTATCTGTAATGTTGCTATAATGATTCCAAGATAAAAAGGCTCTGAAAACATAATACTCAGTGTTCACTATATGTCAGGCACCAGAGTGATCACTATATGTCAGGCACCAGATGAGACATTTATATGCATTACTGTCCTCAGCCTTTACTACAACCTTCCCAGATAGGCATTAATACCCTTATTTTACAAATGATTGGGAATACAGCTGGAAAGAATAAGTGGCAAAAGCTGAACCCAAATATTAAGCCCGTAGAACTCTAAAGTCTAAGTTCTCAGAAACACATTATTTTTTTTCTCTCTCTCTCTGAATCTCTAGATAAACAACTAGCAATATCAGAAGGGGAAACAGACAAGTTACAAATTGAGCCACAAGCAAATTCATCCATTTTCACTAATGCATAATCAGTGCCAGGGCAAATCAATATAATTCTTTGGAAAATAATTTGGCTTTGTCAGGAGCTATCAAAATATATTCAACGTCTTCCATTTTGAAAGTTTATCCTAAGGAAGTAATTTAGAAGGAGAAATAAAATGCTGAATGATGCATACTACAACAGAATAAGACTAGAAAGAAAAGATAAATAATGCAGGATTGATGAGGAAAATAAAGGTACAGTTTTACTGTGAGTTTTTACCATACGGGCATTAAAATAACGGACAGTATTATAGAACCTTGGAAAAACAACTTAAGATCAAATATAAACTGAGCAGAGCAAACAGAATGGTAACCTCTGCTACAATTACACCTACAGAAATGTGTATACAGACTCAAGCACTGAAGAGGGGGTGTAGGAAAGTGAAACTATGTGGAGTCCAGGTGTCAGGGTTTGAGCTGGATCACTTTGTTCTACCATCTGAAGTTTCTGCATTTGTGAAAGAGTTACCATCAGCTGTAAGAGGCAAGGGGATTTTCTGCTTTTTGGGTAACTTGACACCTCAACCCTAGAGCTCCTCTATGACGCCTTTATTTGAACCTGTAATCATCTGGTAAAGAGCAGATTCACAAGTCCTCTTACCCTTGTCACTCCTCGGTCTTTTTTCTCCTTGCCATCTCTTTTAGATGCTTCCTTCTTACTACTTGACTTTCCTTGACTGGTGGACTTCTTTTCTTTGATCTCTTCTTCTTCAGGTGACCCAGGGTCCTGGGGCACATAGACTTCTTGCTGCAATACAGTTAGAAACTGTTAAGTCTACAGAATATCTTACTTTCCCAGTTAATTCTAGGTCTAAGGAACAAGTTCCCTTCTGGGAGAAAGAACAGCTTTCTCCCTCACAAGCCTAAGAAGAGACTACATCAAACAATACTGAAACCCACTCCAGGGGCCAGGACCTATCCAGACCACTCACTGTCCATTTTTCCAAGAGCAGCACTCTTCTTACCTATAATGCCACAAAGCATTGATTTTCCATACAGGCAACAGTTAACACAAAGGTCACCATCTTTAAATTCTGAATGAACACAACTCAATAAATACAACTCAACATAAGACGTGGACTTTAAAAAACACCAGACTAGACATGGGATACAGACAGTACAAGAGCAGCTGCCAGGAATGGAGAAGTATTTAAACTTCCATAAGATTTTAACTTTTCCACTTTTCATGTAATAAGCAACCAAAAAATCCAGGGAATAAAATCTTCAAAGTAAAAAATTATAGGTACTTTTCTCAAAAGAATCATTGATAAAGTAAACAAACCAAAAACTCACCTGGGTGTTGGGGTCATAATAAGTTCCTGCCAAAGGGTCATAATAGTAGCCAGTAGCAGAATCATATATGTAGCAGTCAGATGATGCTAGTGGGAATAAGACCAGAGCCAAAGTCAGTCCCTGTCCGGTGAAGCCCTGCTGGGGACTCACTGAGAACAACCCAAGCACGGGGCTGGCCAACCCAAACAGGTGCAGAACCTGCAGATGGTACTCTCTCTGAATGAGCATCCCCAGTCAACAGTATTTCTTGCTAACTCTGTGACCACAGAGATTTCAATTAATGAGTAATCAAGCCAAAAAGAGCAACAGAAATAAAACAAGTGACTCACACTGTTGTCCTTGTCGATTTGTATCTGAAGCCCAGTCTGAATTTCTGCCTCCTCCTCTCCTATCTCGGAAATACTTTTTACCCTATCACAGAAAGAACAGTTAAAATTATGGAACTCCTGATAGCTCTTAACCTTAACAGTCACCCACTGAAGAAAATTCAAGATGACTCTTTCAGTCACTTGAGGATTTTGACAGAGCATTCCCTAGTGGCCGAAGCCTACCTGATAGTAGTGCATGTGGTCAGAATGGTCCCCAGAATCATTTCTGCAACAAATAATACAACACATCTTGAGTCGGCTACAAAAATCCACTTGGGGACTGCCTAACCCTAGAGATTTGCCAAGAAAGTAACTTTTCCTCCTTCTGCAGGGCCAGAAACCGACCCGGAGCAAGCAGGCCCAGCAGTACAGAGAGTCCTACAAAGATGCTGCCAGAGCAAAACAGCAAACGAGCTGAGGGTGCTAGAGCAAGATGTGCCCCATCCCTGCAAGCCTGCCTCTCTGATGCAGCCACTTCCCGGTTACCATCCTGGGTCAAGTTAAGTATAGGAATAAAGAGGAATCAGATTTCCCAGTACCATGGAGGCACTCCCCTAACCATGTCTTACTAACTCTACCTTTTAGGAGTTGCCTCCCAAAGAACAGGAGCAGGGGAATCACAAAGGAACTCCACTCCTCCCCCTTACCTTCGTTTTCCGGTGGCCAAGTTTACAGCTACCATCTTCCCATCAATACTAAATGGTGGATCAAGGTTCTGCAAGATCTTTACTACACGAAGAGCTTCCTGGGAAACCAAAGACACATTGCAGCACAAAGAGAGAAAAGGCCATGCCCTTTGAAAGAGAACTGAACATGGATTTCCCTTCTTGAAAGAAAAATTTACTGAACATTATGCTCTGGCTGTAATTATAATAGTAAGAGCACACTGGCAAAAATAGGCAACTCTTGATGAAGAGTTGATGAAAATAGTGATCACGGCAGACATCAGTTTCTGGTATTGATATCAGAAATTAAAATCCTCTTCTTTTAGACTGCAACTCTCATTGCATCAGATCCAGTTTACAAAGTCCCTTGTGACTTCTGAGCATGAAATCTAAAAAATATCAATGAGGGGCAGCTGGGTGGCTCAGTCAGGTGACCATCTGCCTTTGGCTCAGGTCATGATCCCAGGGTCCTGGGGTCCTGGGATCGAGCCCCCAGTCGGGCTCCCTGCTCAGTGGGGAGGCTGCTTCTCCATCTGCCCCTGCCCCGCCTCCGTGCTCTTTCTCTCTCAAATAAATAAAATCTTAAAAAATATCAATGATTTTCATTACTATTTTCATGTTACTTATAGAAAAGGGCCCCACAACTAAAAATTCAAGCCACAAGAATTTCCTAAACAACATTTTAAGGAAAAAGAGGAAAATGTCCTGTTACCATCATATATAAAACCATTTACAACTGAGCAAAACAAAGTTAAGAAACTAGAAAATTTACTAAATCTTGCAAGGTTCGGTACACAGATTCTTCACAAGTAAGTAAGTTCTCATGTTATTCTAACTGGACATTGTACATGCCAAAAGACAAAACCAAATCTAGAAAAATGCTGAGAGTTCTAACTTACAAAGGCAGTCCCCTCCTCCGAATGAGCATTACACCCAAAGGAAAGAACAAGAGGGTTTTTGATACCGGGTAGCACATGAGAATTCCAATGATAAGGAAGTCCTTTAAACCTTCTTGAGGTTTCTACAGCCAGCTGTCCCATGGCCATTCCAAGGCAGAGGAAACTTACCGCATGGGAGTCGAGGTCAATAAAGCCGTAAGTGTGGCCCATGGGGCCAGTTCTGTTTTTGATGATACGGACATTGGCAGTAGTAAGGCGAACGTAGGGTTCCAGCACTTCCACTATGACCTCAGGTGGAGTGGAACGATAGATGCGCTTTAGCATAATTGCTGAATGAACCACATACAAATGGGAGGAGCAAGCAAAGAGAGAAAGGTTAATTTTCAAAGCTCTCAGAGCCTGATTGTCCTTTTTTAAGGCAGATGCTATTCTGCTCTAGCAAGGCTGATTCTATAAATAATGTTGGGTCATATATGTCAAACATTTCTTCGCCAATACTTGGAAGGAAATCTAAAATGATGTCTTGCTGCATTTGAATAGCAATTTACTATTTGGAGGATGCAGGTTCCTCTGACTGGTATAGTAAGACCTGCAGAAAGCAATAGCCTCTACAATCAGGCTGAGCAGTTTTACTAGGGTGTGGGAAACACCTGGTCCCTAGCCACAAAACAGGCCATCTATACTTGAACTGTGATGGTCACAGGCTGGTTCGTGCCCTGACAAAACACTTACTTTTGCTCTCCCCATCCTGGCGTGTCTCCCCAGACCATGTCTCCTTCTCTCGGTCTCTTCGGAAGGTGAGCCCTTCCCTTCGAGGAGGCAGATACCTTTCTCCTTCTCTCTTCTGATGTCCCAAGCGTGGTTCTTGTCCTTCTTCCCGCTTCTTGGGTTCAGGTTCCTTATCAGCTGACCTTGGGGACTGGCTGGGTTGTTTTTCTGATGGTGCTGGTATGGATGTTTTCTGAGGCTGAGGATAGGTTATTAATTCTTGCTTGGCCTCTGTCACTACAGGAACAGAAACAGAAAGAGAATCTCCAGCAGGTTTCATCCAAAAAACACTACTGTTGTGATTCCTCCCTACCTGCTACCAAATACTCATACTGGAATGCTTTTAATAGTCTCAGAAATACCTACAAAAAAGTCCGCTAACAGATCTTAAGCCAGGCCAATGAGAAAGCACATAAAATAGTTCAAAGAAACCACTCGAGTATTTAAAAAATTTCATCTTAGGAGTTTTCTATCACTTCCCAAACATTTAAATAGAAGAAATCCTTCATGAGACACTGGGCCTGACTATTAAAACCAATGATAAGAACAGATTTGGGAACAAAATTACCAAAGATATGACTCTTGCCAGAAGTTTGCTATAAACATATATTCCAAATGTTATGTGTCTAGGAGTCTTGCTTCTTCCAGTGTTATGGTACTAAGACAGCTGTCTCAAATTCTGTAAGATCACAGGTGCCCTCTTCTTTAGGGAAGCTAATAGACCTACCTGCATATAGCTTATTCATTTGCAAATAATTATAATGAGCAAATGTCCCTCGAAAGTAAATGATTCATTCTACACCTCTTTCCATAGCAGGACGATTTGTCCAATTAATTAGGAATATATTTTTGCAATGAATTCTTTTTTGGAGGGTTCACAGGAAGCCAGGTAGTTCAAAAAAATATATTCTATAGGATCAATGTAGAGATAACTTAACAGTAGTGATAGACCACTAGTGAATACCTGCTTTACATGTTTCCAGGTTAAAGCTGTCTCAGCCTCTTAGTGGTATGGCACCCAAGGATATTAATAAACCAGCCATTCATTTGTTAGAATATACAGAGAAATTAGTCCTTCTTCAGGGAAAAAACCCACAATTCTGCCTAATCTGAAGTAATACAAGCTAAAAATCTCAGTTATTTACTAACCTTCTCACAGGTTAGTTTGGTATCTACAGCATCTAGAGCCTTCCTTAAAGATGTTCCAGAACACCTACTTCACAGCCCTCACAGAGAGTAGAATCTCCACTACAGGCTAAAATTCTTTATAGACATTACTAAGTTCTAAACTTGGAACAAACAGATCCTTCAGAAGGCTATCTGAATCCCTACACTGAACTGTATTTTATGGTCAAGCCCTAGCTCTCCTGAACAGGTAATAGCAGAAACAGGCATATAACAGTCATTGCTGGGGCACCTGGATGGCTCAGTTGGTTGGGTGTCTGCCTTTGGCTCATGCCATGATCCCAGGGTCCCTGCTCAGCAGGGAGCCTGCTTCTCCCTCTCTCTCTGCTGCTCCCCCTGCTTGTGGACTTGCTCTGTCAATAAATAAATTAATAATCTTAAAAAAAAAAAACAAACCCACAAAAACAGTCATTGTTCCAGGACTGTTGTTACAGATGCTACCTAAAGGTTCTCTGGAGAAATTTACTTAAAGTTAAGTGACTGAGAAGCTGGTAGGTTTATTCCTTTATAAAAACAACATATAGCCGGGATGCCTGGGTGGCTCAGTTGGTTGAGCATCTGCCTTCGGCTCAGGTCATGATCCCAGGGTGCTGGGATCAAGTCCCACATCAGGCTCCTTGCTCAGAGGGAAGCCTGCTTCTCCCTCTGCCTGTTGTTCCCCCTGCTTGTGCTCTCTCTTTTTTTTTTTTTTAAAGATTTATTTATTTATTTATTTATTTATTTATTTCACAGAGGGAGAGAGATCACAAGGAGGCAGAGAGGCAGGCAG
>LNAC01000008.1:3225862-3267828 GCA_002007465.1 Ailurus styani
CACAAAACTCAACCTTATCTCCTTCACAGCCTTCCTCAGCTCAGAAACGGTGACTCCCTACTTCCAGTTACTCAGGACAAAAACCCTGGAATCATCGAGGACTTTTTTCCTTGCACCCAATCTGTCAGTAAATCCTGTTGACTCTGTCTTCAAAATGTATCTAGGATCTGACCACTTCTATCTGCCTCAGTTGTTGTTCATCTAGTCAAAGCTATCATCACAGTCCTTGTCTGAGAGACAGTAGGTCACACAGAGTTCATAGTAGTGGAACTGGGATTTGAATTAATAAACTTGATTTCAGAGTCCATGCCCTCAACTACTAGAATGTAAACTCCAGAAGGGTAGGGATTTGTGTCTCTTTAGTTCACTACTATATGCCTAGTACATGGTAGGTACACAATAGATATTTATTGAGTAAACAAATGAATTCACTAACAAAGAAAGCTAAACTTTGGGGCAGAAAAAAGCAAGGATTCTTAGGTAATTAAAAGAGCTATTCTGGACTAGGACTGGTCAGTGAGATGGTGGTATCAGAGTGTCTCTAGTTAGCATAATTTGCCCTTTGGCATTATTTATAGAGATATTTTTAGTGAAACTGATTTTTCAGGTCACATATACAGACATGAAAAATTAGACCATGATAAGGCAGAGGAAACTATCAGTTATAGAACACCGTACCATACTCTTGTCTTTCTAAGAGATCTTTCAAGAATAATGGAAGGATGTCAATGAGTAGATTCCAAACCAGAAGCTTCAAATATACTGGAAAATATTTTTCTTGGAAAAGCATCCAGGAAAACATTTTTCCCCCCTCAAGAAAAATGTTCTTTAAACATGTTCTCACTGTGGGTATTCTATATTAAGGGCATTAAGTGATGGACACTGGAAATTCTTTGGATACTTATAAAACTTAACAATAGAAGAAAAAGAAATTTCTGATTTGGGAAAAATGGGTAACTTTCTTTTTCCCTCTTCCTCTCTTCTATCTACTTATCATCTATCCACCCATCCATCCATCTCCATTCAGGCTGCTATAAAAAAAAATACCACAGACAGGGTAGCTTATAAACAACAAAAATTATTTCACTGTTCTGGAGGCTGGAAAGTCCAAGATCAAGATACCAGCATGGTCAGGTGAAGACCCTCTTCTGGGCCACAGACTTCTTACTGTATCCTCAAATGGTATAAGAGTCTAGGGAGCTCTGTAGTATCTCTTTTACAAGAGCACTAATCCCATTTATGATGATTCCATCTTCATGAGCTTAATCATTTCCCAAAGTCCTGACCTACTAATACCATTACCTTTGAGAGTTAAGATTTCAATGTATGAACTTAGGGGGGAGGGGACACATTCAGATCATAGCACTATTTACACACGCACATACATCTACTTTTTCATATGTGTGTACGTATTTACATATAGCATCCAACTTTTGGGGAGGAGTAGATGTATGTAAAAACTTCCATCATCAGAAAAAAGTAAAAGTATGCGACCGACAGAAGGCACCCAAGTATATTTTCTTGGGGCGCTGGGGTGGCTCAGTTGGTTAGATGTCCAACTCTCAATTTCGACTCATCGTCTTGGGGTTGTGGGACTGAGCCCCACATCGGGCTCCACACTCAGTGCAGAGTCTGCTTGTCCTTCTCCCTCCCCCTGCTTGCTTTCACTCTCTCTCTAATAAATATATAAATAAAGGAGTGCCTGGTGGCTCAGTTAGACAACTGCCTTTGGCTCAGGTCATGATCCCAGGGTCTTGGGATTGAGCCCCACATCGGGCTCCCTGCTCAGTGTAGAGCCTGCTTCTCCCTCTCCCTCATGCTCTGCCTACTTGTGCTATCTCTGTCAAATAAAATCTTCAACATAAATAAATAAATAAATAAATAAATAAATAAATAAATAAATAATTTCTTTAAAAAATTTCTGACATAATCTCCACGCTCAACATATGGCTCGGACCCACAACCCCGAGATCAAAAGTCTCATGCTCCACCAACTGAGCCAGCCAGGCGTCCGTTTTTTGTTTTGAGTAAAGCCATGTATGTTCAATATTTAGCAAAGTTCTTTAAGACTGCTTTTCCTAATGTTCTGAGGTTAAAAAAAAAGTTCTCTTAATGAAATGATGATCTTATCTTTTTTTCCTTAATTTCCCACCACTTGGCAAAAGAAAAAAATACTTCACATGTTTTGATCTCAGGCTAGGAAATACTGCTCCAGAATAAAAAAGGACTTATGTGAGAGAACTCTCACCTATACAAAGGAACTAATTTCTTTTGTCAGAGATGAGCTTTGATGAACTGACAGAGATATGCAATCAAAATTTAATTCCACAAGTATTTTCTATAGACCTATGAACAAGGCATTATTCACTCATTTATAGGGTACCTATTGTATTAGGTCCTAAGGATATAGTAGTAAAAAAATTACCCAAGATCTCTGCCCTTATGTAGCTGACATTCTGATCAAAGTCTCAGGGAACTGCCCAGGGACATGGTAGAGTGACACACTTTTCACATCCATTCCTACTTTCATCAATACCCAAAGTATTGCCTTAAAAATGTATGGATAACTTAAGTTCATATTTCCAATCGCAAAATTTCCATTTAAGTGGCAAAATAAAGCTGGAAAACAAAACTCAGCAAACTAGTTTGAGGTCTGAGCTTAAATACTTTCTTCAGGGAAGATGCTGCCAATGGCTTGCTGTACTCTGTCTCACCACATCAGCAATTGCTCAACATCCATCTTCCTCAGTGGCTAAGTCCCATGGGCACAGAGACCAACACTGAATTTGCTTAAGCCCCAATAACAAGTAGAGTAGGCTCTCAAAACATTCATAGAATGACCACTTAGTAACTCAATGGTGCTTCTGCTGGGGAGCCAATGAACTGGTGTTAACTAAGTAGCCCATGAAAGAGTCTTCAACAGTGGAGCATTTGATGTGTTCCACAGTTTAGGTCCAAACAGATAACACAAAGTTGGAAGGAAAATCCGGTTTGGCCAGTTTAGGACAAACTTGGACCAGCTTTCAAGAAGTCTTTTTTTTTTTTTTTTTTTAAAGATTTTATTTATTTATTTGACACAGAGAGAGAGACTACAAATAGGCAGAGAGGCAGGCAGAGAGAGACAGGGAGAGGAGGAAGCAGGCTCCCTGCTGAGCAGAGAGCCCGATGCAGGCCTCGATCCCAGGACGCTGAGATCATGACCTGAGCCGAAAGCAGAGGCTTTAACCCACTGAGCCACCCAGGCGCCCTCAAGAAGTATTTCGATGTACTCACTGATGTACTCAAAAAAAGAGAGATGCACCATAGAGGTACCTGCAGGCCATTAGATCAGAAGGGCTCTTGGACTGCATCTATCTGCAGCTTAGAGTCCAGTGGCCCATCCTTTCTAATGCTGCACTAGTGGTAGCAAGGCCCAGAACCTGGGTCTCTGAATCACTAACCCAGTGGGGAGGGGTAGAAAGACTTAATAAAGATTAAGAAAAAGGGATTATATCTGGAGACGACAGCACAGCAAACAATTTAATTTCACATATACCATTCTTGTTTTCTTCTTGGTATATATCTACCTCCCCTTACATCTCCTGCCCCTCACTGCCTATCCTCTCCAAAATGCTAATACCTCCATACTATTTTTACAGAGCTGTCCTTGGTTCTGCTATATGCAACCAGATTATGCCCTTAGATCCCTGGACCAATGCTGGCCTGCAACCTGTTTTTGTAAATAAAGTTTTATTGGAACTCAGCCACAATCACTTGTTTATGTATTGCCTGTGGCTGCACTCTTACTACAATAACAGGGCTGAATAGTTTCAACAGAGATCATCTGACCCGTGAACTCTAAAATATTGACCCTGGCCCTTGATGGGTAATTTTATATTTTATTTTATTGTTTTGAAAGATTTTTGAGGCACCTGGGTGACTCAGTTGGTTAAAGATTTTTATCTTATTTATCTGACACAGAGAGAGAGAGAGCATAAGCAGGGGGAGTGGGAGAGGGAGAAGCAGGTTCCCCATTGAGCAGGAAGCCTGACACGGGGCTTGATCCCAGGACCCTGGGAAGGCAGACACTTAACCAGCTGGGCCACCCAGGTGTCCCACCTTGATGGATAAGTTTACAAACTCCCACCTTACACCATCAACATACTCTTCTAAACCTGCAGCTCTCTTCCTAAAAAACATTCCTCCGGAGACATCTGAAAAGTGCAATTTTTAGTACTACAGTATGTTATCTGGAGGAATTATTTTTTGACATTTTAAAGATTTATTTATTTATTTGAGTTAGTGAGTGAGTGCAAGCTGGGGAGAGGGAGGGAGAGAATCCACAGCAGATTTTCCACTGAGTGTGGAGCCTGATGCAAGGCTTGACCCCAGGACCCTGAGATCATGAACTGAGCTGAAACCAAGAGTTGGCCACTTAACTGATTGAGCCACCCAGGTGCCCCACTTTTTAAAGTTTTAGTAGGTTCATAGGACATTGTCCTTTTAACTGCAAAGAATTAAAAAAAAAAAACCACCCTCTCTTTTGAAGCAAATCCTGTGAAATGGTATGAGTAATATGGTAGAAAATTAAGATTTAAAAGAGGGTGTCCAGGGGTGCCTGGGTGGCTCAGTGGGTTAAAGCCTCTGCCTTTGGCTCAGGTCATGATCTCAGGGTCCTGGGATCGAGCCCTGCATCGGGCTCCCTGCTCGGAAGGTAGCCTGCTTTCTCCTCTCTCTCTGCCGGCCTCTCTGTCTACTTGTAATCTCTCTCTCTGTGTCAAATAAATAAATAAAATCTTAAAAAAAAAAAAAAAAGAGGGTGTCCGAAGATATCTCTCTGGAGGATTTTAACCAAGGAGGGAAGGAATACCTGAGGTAGCGGCTGGAGGGGAGTAATAATTCTTACTATGCCAACTCATTGTGGTGATCATAACACGTGACACATTGAGCAGGCACCTAGAAAAAGAGCTATCACACTGCCCCCCCCAACAATGAGGAAGTCAGAAGAGGACTTCAAAGGTCTAATCAGTACTAAACCAACATATGGAAATATGTTCAGTCTCAGCAGTTATCAAAGAAATAGAAGCAAGCAATAATGAGATGCAGTTTTCATTAATTACATCAGGAAAATAATTTTAAAAATATGTCAGTACTCACACAAGCTAGAGTTCAAAGGTCACTGCAACAGATCCACTCACACTGATAGCAGGTGGTGTCTCAGGGCTCATGGTAGCATTTGCTGCCATTTCAGTGCCACCTCAAATGGGCTGCACCAAGGCGCTCTCTCCCTCCTACCATAAGCCCCACCCCCACCCATCTATGGGAGAAAAATATAACCACCAAAAAAAATCACATTGAAAAAAAGTTTATTTAAAAAAGTTCTAGCAGCAAGAACAGTAACAAAACAAAAGGAGAGACGGACAAACAAAACAAGAAGGAGGTTGTGTCCTATGGGGACTTGTCTCCATTCTTTAATCTAGTTCTTTATACCGAGCAAACATGACTCTTCGCACAGCATCTCGGTAAGTCTCGTTGGACTGTCTCTTGCTGGTTCTTCCTGGAGCCCCCACATTGGGCCCCCTCATCCGGCCTTCAGTCTGTAACACAAAGACAAACAATGAAGTGGGCTCTATCAATTAATAAGCCTCAGGGCTGGCCTTTGATTACAAGCACTTCTGGACCACTAAGGATTAGGATTTGGGAGAATTTTTTTAAATGTTTAATTAATAAACAAAACCCAAGATGAGTAAGAAGGGTGGTGACACCAATGACTTCAGGATACAGGATTTAATACCAGACGTATGAGAAGCCAGTCTCCTCTAGTTGGCATTTTCGGAGGGGGACCAAACAAACAAAAATGGGCAACGTTCCCTCTTAAAACCTTTGCTCTCTTCTCTTCCCGAAATAAGTGAGGCAGAGCCCTTCATGAGAACCAGGACTAACCTCACCCTCCTCATATTTTAGCCATTTCAGTTCCTCTGATGATGATGCCTCTCAGAGATGCTTTTGTACCTCTTATTGCAGGTTCCCTGGTTCTTGTCACCAAATAATTCGTCAGTTTCAAACTGCCAGATTCCCATACTGCCCCACCTTTTACTCCACGTAAGAGTAAGATGAGCCCCATTTCCACTTCTTTCTCCCTTTCCCACTGCCAACCAAAATTACAAAGGGCCCAGAATGCCTAGCTATCATCCAGTAATCAAGACTGATTGAAAGAGAGAAAGTTAAGTATATTCCAGGTTCACGCCACCCCCAAAAGACGGAAACCATTTCACCTCCTCTGCTGAAGCCAATCCGGGATGGCCATACCCGAGGCCCGCCCCCTTCCTCCAGCCAGCGGTCTGCTGGACACAGCCTCCTTTGTTGCTACTGTCGATTCCTTCTTTACCAACAGGTTTGCGATCACTGCGAAAGGAGCAGACGTACTTACATACCATCACTTTCAAAGTGACCCTAATAAAAACCTCTGTCCTCTTGATTCACATTTGCTTCCTCTCAAGTATATTAGGGAACACTTCTGAATGCCTGCTATCTATGCAATAGGCTTTTGTCCTGGGGATACAGAGATGCCCAAGACTCACCCCTATTCTCGGGGAAGGGCATGAAAAGGATAAATGTCCACAGATGCCTGTAACTCCACCATGGATGTGGCATCGGGAGACATCTCCTATGGAAATAGACCAGAGAGACACAACTCTGAAGGAGCATCACCAGAAATGATGAATTCCAACAAGAGGGCAAATCCGAACTGACAAAAAGCATGAGAGGAAAGAAGCCAAAAATAAGTGAAAGAATACAATGTGTCTAGGAGGGGAATGGTAGGAACTGACAAAGGCTTCTTGGGCCAGACTGAAAACCTTGAAACATCCTGCTAAATCATGACTCCATCCTTCAGGCCAAAAAACCCCTGGACTCCAGGCCTCCTTTAAGCAAGGTGTGCCTTCATAAAAAGGCAAGTTAGGAGATTTCTGTTCACAAAGATGGTTTTGCTGCTAGGGTAGAGAGTACACTAGAGGTTGAAGAACAGAGACTGCGAGTAAAGAGTCCAATTTGGAGGTGAGCTAGAAAGGGGGAAAAAGCTTAATTAGGGATGTGGCCAGTAATGATACAGGAATAAAGGAGGAAGACTGGGTCAGACCAGGCAGACCATGATGCAGTGATGTCACTACTCTGAAAGAGGAACCATGCAGGAGGTTTAGCAGGACTGGACCTGAGTACGATATGGAATATAATATTGAGTAATTGTTTAGAGTGAGGAGCCCAAGAGGTCTCCAAAAGGACATTCCCATAAAGTAAATAAAAAAAGTGATTTTGCGCTCAGAAAACCAAACTGCCTTGGAATGGAGTCACAGGGACTTGTTAGCTTGTTAGTGATGGTTGTGGCCCTGGGTCTGGGTCAGGAGGGTGGAGCAGCAAGAATTAAAGAGCACTGAGGGCAGAGTCCTGGAAAATATCTGGAATTGTCCAGAAAACCAAGAGAAGCATGGGAGAACACTAAGAAGGAAAGGAACCAGGAGATTGTGGATGATGGGTGCCAAGAATACAGAAGGGTGTCTTTCTGCACCCACCCCAACTCACTCTGGGCTAAGGTGTCCTTCCTCCTGAATGACTCCTTTACCTTTGGCTTAGCCCAGTATATTTCAAATTGCAAAGAATGACCTACTGGGATGTTACATTGTTTAAGTGGTCCTTCCTTAGCACTTCTTAAGAATGCAAACAGGGACCCCTGGCTCAGTCGGTTGAGTGTCTGGCTCTTGTTTGGCTCAAGTCACGATCTCAGGGTCATGGGATAAAGCCCCACATCAGGATCCATGATCAGCAGGGAGTCTGCTTGAGATTCTCTCCCTCTGCCCCTCCCCCTGGCTCACATGTGTATGTACTCTCACTCTTTCTCTCTCAAAATAAATAAATCTTTTAAAAAAATCACTCATCCTGGGCGCCTGGGTGGCTCAGTGGGTTGAGCCTCTGCCTTTGGCTCAGGTCATGATCTCAGGGTCCTGGAATCTAGTCCCGCATCAGGCTCTCTGCTCAGCAGGGAGCCTGCTTCTCCCCTCTCTCTCTGCCTGCCTCTCTGCCTATTTGTGATCTATCAAATAAATAAATATCTTTAAAAAAATATTTAAAACCATATTTAAAAAAAATCACTCATCCTTAAGAAAAAAAAAAGAATGCAAATAGAAAAAGCTAGAATAAAAATACCAGAGTTTATCATACACAGTAAAGAAGTATTTTTCATGAATATTTCTTTTCCAGCTATTTACACACACGATTATTGGGCCATGATTAAAAAATAATCTCTTACTGTGGGCAGTGAGCAAATAAGTTGGAATGCCAGAGTGCCGGACCCTATCAACCCTCCTTTGGGGTCTTTCTCCATCAATGATCTCCCCCACCCTCACAGGCATAAGTAACCCTGGCTACTAGCTGCTCTTTTGTTTACCAACATATAGACCTGTTCAAGTCTCATCAGATCAGCACCCTCCTTAAAATCATTTCATAACCTCCTGCTGCCCTAAGACCAAGTCTTCGCATGGTGTTCAAGGAGTATGAACTTTCTGAGCTGGCCTCCATCAGGCTACTTACAATTTCTCAAATGCATCATATGACTTCTCTCTCTCTCATCCACAGCATGTGCCATTTCCTCCAGTTGAAATACCCTTTCCCCTTCTCCACTGGAATTCTGTCTGCTCTGTGAGACACAGCATCACCTGAACCTTCCTTATTCTGTGCTCAGACAGTCAAGGATAATATATATATGTCTTGTCTACCTGAGTGTTCCTTGCACTTCGTGCAGTGCCTAGATACGATGAGTCATCAACAAATTCTATCTAACTCTGCTGGGCTCACGACTCTGACCTGTCTGACTGGAAATAAGCACAGGAATCTAGAGATCATACAGGTCTACCAGCAGCCAGCCACTCATTCAGCACCTACATCTGAGGATGGAGGTTCCCTAGAGAAAAAGCCTGAAAGAGTGACAATATCAGATCTAGGAAGTATAGCATTAATGATGAGGAGAGAAAGAGTTTCCAACCACGGCCACTCCAGCCCGGGATTTGAGCAGCTAAGCAGCCAGCCAAACTTCCATGCAAACACACATTCCCTGATTCAAGCTGGGTGGTCAGAGGTTGGAGTGAACCTCATGCTCCAGGAGTTCAGAAAGAACCTGCTCCTGCTGACTTCAGTTATCCCTGAGAGAAAAAAGCAGCACAGCTGGAGAAGAAGATGGTTTCACCATTAGGCCTTGAGGCTTAGGCTGAATGAAAAGTTCCTGGCTTACCTGTCAGTTTCCCTGGAGTATTTAATTCGTTTCCTTTCTGGAGAGTCAAAAGATTGGAGCTTTTCCCTGCGATCACTTCCTCTTTCTTTAAACCTTCCCTGTTGGTAAGCAGAATAAAAGATCTGAGATTTCCATTTAAGGGAGTTGAGTAGCGGGGAAGCTTCACTTTATTCCTTATAGTCCTTCTAAAGTGAAAGGGGTTCAAGTGTTAACTCCTGGAATCTCTTCCTCCTTCACATACTCTTCTTGAGAAAGCAGTGGCTTGACTGGTAAATTTGAAAAGAATGAGCTGGTGTGCTTGTCCTAAAGCTGTGTTTACCTCTTCTGAGGAGGAGGTGCTCTCCAATAGGCCTCCATTCCTATACATCACATAAGACCCAGACTGGGCAGTGAAGCTATGGCTACATAGGGGAGTCTGCCTAATTACGTGATCTAGGTAGCAAGTCCCTTTGGTTCTACACTAAACTACTACTTCTAACTTAGTCTCTGATAGTAAAAGATGGTATTTCAGCAGCCCTACCCAATACTCCTTCATTGATTTTAAAAGCTGGGCAGCAAAGAAAAATGTTATTTGTTTGACTTGTTTGGAGACCTTAAACTACCACCCTTTTAAAACATATATATCAATTTTATTAAGATATAATTAATAAACAGTGAACTGCACCCATTATAATGTAGTTTGATGAGTTTTGATAAATGTATACACCATCTTTTAGGGCCTCTTCATTCTTTGTCTTTAGCACAGCCTACAGATAAATTCCACACCAAAAAGTAAAAAGAGTTGGGGTCAAGGGAGTTAACAGGTCATCAAAACTTACCTCTTGTTCTCTCCTTTCCAGATAGGCTAGCTCCTGTTCAGACTGTTTTATCTTCCGATGGATTTCCAGGTTTTGCTGAGAAGACAGAAAGTTCTGTGAGTACAGATCTAGAAAAAGTGACCCTAGAAAATGCCTCTAGGCCTTTCCCAATAGCTGCTTTAGGACTTTGGCTTCTTTCACTGACCAACTCTCCTGAGTGATTGCTGCATGCTGCAATCAACTATTCCTAACCGGACTGGCTTTAGGCTCACCAATGGGAACCCAAGTTGTAAGGCTAGCTTGTCACACAGATTAGTTACATGGTGTGGCACAAGAGAGACCTTCATTCTACTTCTTTCCACATGTAGAAAACAGGGGCACCTGGGTGGCTCAGTCAGTTAAGTGTCTGACTCTTGATTTCAGTTCAGGTCATCTCAGGGTTGTGAGATCAAGCCCCGAGTCAGGTGCTGTGCTCAGCAGGGAGACTGCTTGAGATTCTCTCCCTTTTCCCCTCCTGCCCCACACCCCACCCTGTACTCTGTCTCTCAAATAAATAAAACTTTTTAAAAAAATGGAGAAAACACAAAACTGGTTTATAGGTCTTTATCTAAAGTAAAAATTATGAGAGAGGGGAATCTGAGATCACCACTCAAGAAAACTTAATGCCCACATGCTCTTCCTACCACCACCACCACCACTCACCATCCTTAGACACTATCCACTCAAGCCCCCAGAAAAACATGAAAAGGAGAACCCAAGGTCCTAAAAGAACAAAAAGACTGCTCTGAGAGTCCTATATTCCTTAAGGGTCCCCACTTCTCAAGCATGGCTGTACTACACAATACCCTCAAGCATATGTAAGAAACTTAAGGGGTCCAGAACAGTATGGACAGGGGATTCTTTGTATTGGATCACCGCAAGAAAAGGAAAAAAGTACTATAGGCCACTTTCCACTGTCCCAGGGTCAGTTCAATTTGTGGATTCACCAGATTTCTGGCACCTCTTTCCTGACATTAGCCATTCTTTTTTTAAAGATTTTATTTATTTATTTATTTGACAGAGAGAGACAGAGATTACAAGTAGACAGAGAGGCAGGCAGAGAGAGGAGGAAGCAGTCTTCCTGCTGAGCAGAGAGTCCGATGTGGGGCTCAATCCCAGGACCCTGAGATCATGACCTGCGCCGAAGGCAGAGGCTTTAACCCACTGAGCCGCCCAGGTGCCCCTGACATTAGCCATTTATTAGCATCTTCATCAGACAGATGAAATCTATTATTATTTAATTTTATATACCCCTTTGCTTTTTTTTTTTTAAACTTTTTTTAAGGTAAGCTCTACACCCAATGTGGGGCTTGAACTCACGACCCCAAGATCAAGAGTCACATGCTCTACCAAGTGGGCCAGGCAGGCACCCCCAAAGAGCTGAAATTTGAATGTGTCAGTCTCGTGACTCAAAATTGCAGGTCAAAGGGACCTGGGAGGTAATCTGTTGTAGGGATTGTCAAGAACTTCTCAGACCCCTAGAAACTTTGCAGAGCCTCCGCAGAGGCAGCTGGGAGAAGAGGTGGGCCTATTACCAAAAGCAGAGCTTCTCAGCTTTTAGCTACATAAGACTTCGGATTTTATATTGAAGCAAAGTCTAAATCCGATTTCCTCACCGGCTCTAACAACATCTGCTAGAGAAGGAGTGTGAAATAAATCACCCTATACTGAGAACATGAGTCTATCTAGGGGTTTTATTTGTCCAGAATTTGGCTCTTTGGTCAGCGCATCTGAACGGGAAGACTGCAGGGGAGGACCAGTGTATGTCAGTTTAACACTCCAACAACAGATGTTGTGCCGTGGCTTATAGCAGTGACTCACCACATGAAGAGATGGCAGAATGTGACCCACCTTTGGGAAAACTGCACAGTATCAGAACTAGACAGAAACAGAGGAAGCCACCAAATATCACAGAAGAGAAGAGGCTTATCTGAGGTCCAACTGTTAGGTTAATGGAAGAGCTATGATGAGAAACTCAGCAAGTAAGTCTCCTACTTGATGATGCCCTCCCCTCCTGTCTCTTCAGCATAGCCACCATGCTGGTGCCCTGGCCCTGGCCATGCTGCTTGCCTTGGGTCTACTCACCAAGGTTTCTGAAGGTGGGCACAGCCTTAATACAAAGCAACTCATGAGAAAAGGTGAAGGAACAATTCATTTTGAAATTGGACTGTAACACATGATGGTTAAGAGTCCAAAGTGTGAAAGGTCAAGACCGCTTCTCCATACCTTGTGCAGGTCTGAGAGCTGCTGGTGTTTGATCAGAACTTCTTTGTTGGGAAACTGCCTTCTGCAGAGCAGACAAGCCAGTTTATTCCAGTCAGTGAGTTTATCTTCTTCGTTCTCCTTCTTGGCCAGCTCTTCCCTCTGTGGGGGCTGTGCTGTGCGGGGCTGTGGAGGAGGGGTCTGTTCCTCCTCTTCTTCCTCCTCATAGTCACTGTCTCCTCCATATTCACCCAGGAGGCCAATGAGTGGATTTACCACCTTAGGCTAAAGGGAGAAGGCCAGAGATTAACACCAACCTCAACCTATATTGTGGGACCTGTTTTCTGGATATTCCAATGTGAATAACTCATTTCTTCTCTTTTAGTTTGAATAATGAACTGGGCTTAAAATGATGATTAATGATTAACTGATAATTAATAACCACAATGCTCATTTCCCCCATGGAAGCAACATGGTTCAAGCCTGACTTTTCTCCTGGATTGCTCAGATAAACCAGAAAGATTCTCTAAGAAGTGACTCTAGCAACACAAGAGTGAAGAGAAAAAAGGGAAAGGAGAACTGACATAGACACAGGGAGAGTTAAGAAGTTCCAAGTTACAAAGAGGAAGAGATAGCAGCAACCCCTCAGGTTACTGTAACCCATGGAGAAAAGGAAAGATAAACTTTATTAAGGCTACAGTAACCCCTACAGCAAAAGGGATTTAGGAGGTAAATTAATGAAGAATAAGCTCTCAGGTAGACATTCAGCTCCTGAGCGAGGCAAAGGCATAGTTAGGATTGATGCTACAATGAATTAAACTAGTAATGTGACACGGGAAGAGTATTTATCAGTAGTTTATAGGAACTGTGAAATAATGATGCACGGTCATTGGCTTGTGATCAATCGAAATAAAAAATAAAGCATGATCACTATTGCTACATATTTACATTTAATCAGAATCACCCATGATTGGAGGAGACCATCACTTTAATCCATCTAAAAAATGGGTACCAATTTTAGCATCATTCACTTTGGTCAGATAGGTAAACCATAAAAACGACCACACCTGAGCTGTGTACACAGCACAAAAAGGTAGGAAAAATCAGGGCCAGGAAAATGGGTCTTTTAGAAGAGAAGGATTAACAAGACCAAGATTATAACTTAAAAAGGGCCAAACATTCCCTTGTCTGATGGGAATGGTGCAGGGTACAAAGAAAGAATACAGAGAGCTGCCTTGATTCTCCAGTGATATCCCTATTAGCAGAAAGGAACATTTATCTCATGCTCACATTCAAGAAAAGTCCTTGTGAGGTAGAGAGAAGAAAAGGATCAACACCAAAGTGAAACATCAGCCTTTGAACTTCCCTTCCCATTCAGAACCAGCCCTAGCCCCAGCTCCAGCCCCAGTCCTGGGCCTTGGCTTAGCCTTACTGGTGGAGGACTCTCTTCCTTTTTCACAGTGGGAGGCAGGGGCTTCTTAAAGACGTCCTCTGGGGGGGCCGTCCCCTCACTGGCATTTTCCTGAAACTGATTAAACCCATAATTCTTATATGATACTCATAAAAGCTGGGTTAAGAACCCTGTTGAAATTAATCAGATTTTCTAAAACTCCTAATTTGTGAAGTATCTGTAATGTTGCTATAATGATTCCAAGATAAAAAGGCTCTGAAAACATAATACTCAGTGTTCACTATATGTCAGGCACCAGAGTGATCACTATATGTCAGGCACCAGATGAGACATTTATATGCATTACTGTCCTCAGCCTTTACTACAACCTTCCCAGATAGGCATTAATACCCTTATTTTACAAATGATTGGGAATACAGCTGGAAAGAATAAGTGGCAAAAGCTGAACCCAAATATTAAGCCCGTAGAACTCTAAAGTCTAAGTTCTCAGAAACACATTATTTTTTTTCTCTCTCTCTCTGAATCTCTAGATAAACAACTAGCAATATCAGAAGGGGAAACAGACAAGTTACAAATTGAGCCACAAGCAAATTCATCCATTTTCACTAATGCATAATCAGTGCCAGGGCAAATCAATATAATTCTTTGGAAAATAATTTGGCTTTGTCAGGAGCTATCAAAATATATTCAACGTCTTCCATTTTGAAAGTTTATCCTAAGGAAGTAATTTAGAAGGAGAAATAAAATGCTGAATGATGCATACTACAACAGAATAAGACTAGAAAGAAAAGATAAATAATGCAGGATTGATGAGGAAAATAAAGGTACAGTTTTACTGTGAGTTTTTACCATACGGGCATTAAAATAACGGACAGTATTATAGAACCTTGGAAAAACAACTTAAGATCAAATATAAACTGAGCAGAGCAAACAGAATGGTAACCTCTGCTACAATTACACCTACAGAAATGTGTATACAGACTCAAGCACTGAAGAGGGGGTGTAGGAAAGTGAAACTATGTGGAGTCCAGGTGTCAGGGTTTGAGCTGGATCACTTTGTTCTACCATCTGAAGTTTCTGCATTTGTGAAAGAGTTACCATCAGCTGTAAGAGGCAAGGGGATTTTCTGCTTTTTGGGTAACTTGACACCTCAACCCTAGAGCTCCTCTATGACGCCTTTATTTGAACCTGTAATCATCTGGTAAAGAGCAGATTCACAAGTCCTCTTACCCTTGTCACTCCTCGGTCTTTTTTCTCCTTGCCATCTCTTTTAGATGCTTCCTTCTTACTACTTGACTTTCCTTGACTGGTGGACTTCTTTTCTTTGATCTCTTCTTCTTCAGGTGACCCAGGGTCCTGGGGCACATAGACTTCTTGCTGCAATACAGTTAGAAACTGTTAAGTCTACAGAATATCTTACTTTCCCAGTTAATTCTAGGTCTAAGGAACAAGTTCCCTTCTGGGAGAAAGAACAGCTTTCTCCCTCACAAGCCTAAGAAGAGACTACATCAAACAATACTGAAACCCACTCCAGGGGCCAGGACCTATCCAGACCACTCACTGTCCATTTTTCCAAGAGCAGCACTCTTCTTACCTATAATGCCACAAAGCATTGATTTTCCATACAGGCAACAGTTAACACAAAGGTCACCATCTTTAAATTCTGAATGAACACAACTCAATAAATACAACTCAACATAAGACGTGGACTTTAAAAAACACCAGACTAGACATGGGATACAGACAGTACAAGAGCAGCTGCCAGGAATGGAGAAGTATTTAAACTTCCATAAGATTTTAACTTTTCCACTTTTCATGTAATAAGCAACCAAAAAATCCAGGGAATAAAATCTTCAAAGTAAAAAATTATAGGTACTTTTCTCAAAAGAATCATTGATAAAGTAAACAAACCAAAAACTCACCTGGGTGTTGGGGTCATAATAAGTTCCTGCCAAAGGGTCATAATAGTAGCCAGTAGCAGAATCATATATGTAGCAGTCAGATGATGCTAGTGGGAATAAGACCAGAGCCAAAGTCAGTCCCTGTCCGGTGAAGCCCTGCTGGGGACTCACTGAGAACAACCCAAGCACGGGGCTGGCCAACCCAAACAGGTGCAGAACCTGCAGATGGTACTCTCTCTGAATGAGCATCCCCAGTCAACAGTATTTCTTGCTAACTCTGTGACCACAGAGATTTCAATTAATGAGTAATCAAGCCAAAAAGAGCAACAGAAATAAAACAAGTGACTCACACTGTTGTCCTTGTCGATTTGTATCTGAAGCCCAGTCTGAATTTCTGCCTCCTCCTCTCCTATCTCGGAAATACTTTTTACCCTATCACAGAAAGAACAGTTAAAATTATGGAACTCCTGATAGCTCTTAACCTTAACAGTCACCCACTGAAGAAAATTCAAGATGACTCTTTCAGTCACTTGAGGATTTTGACAGAGCATTCCCTAGTGGCCGAAGCCTACCTGATAGTAGTGCATGTGGTCAGAATGGTCCCCAGAATCATTTCTGCAACAAATAATACAACACATCTTGAGTCGGCTACAAAAATCCACTTGGGGACTGCCTAACCCTAGAGATTTGCCAAGAAAGTAACTTTTCCTCCTTCTGCAGGGCCAGAAACCGACCCGGAGCAAGCAGGCCCAGCAGTACAGAGAGTCCTACAAAGATGCTGCCAGAGCAAAACAGCAAACGAGCTGAGGGTGCTAGAGCAAGATGTGCCCCATCCCTGCAAGCCTGCCTCTCTGATGCAGCCACTTCCCGGTTACCATCCTGGGTCAAGTTAAGTATAGGAATAAAGAGGAATCAGATTTCCCAGTACCATGGAGGCACTCCCCTAACCATGTCTTACTAACTCTACCTTTTAGGAGTTGCCTCCCAAAGAACAGGAGCAGGGGAATCACAAAGGAACTCCACTCCTCCCCCTTACCTTCGTTTTCCGGTGGCCAAGTTTACAGCTACCATCTTCCCATCAATACTAAATGGTGGATCAAGGTTCTGCAAGATCTTTACTACACGAAGAGCTTCCTGGGAAACCAAAGACACATTGCAGCACAAAGAGAGAAAAGGCCATGCCCTTTGAAAGAGAACTGAACATGGATTTCCCTTCTTGAAAGAAAAATTTACTGAACATTATGCTCTGGCTGTAATTATAATAGTAAGAGCACACTGGCAAAAATAGGCAACTCTTGATGAAGAGTTGATGAAAATAGTGATCACGGCAGACATCAGTTTCTGGTATTGATATCAGAAATTAAAATCCTCTTCTTTTAGACTGCAACTCTCATTGCATCAGATCCAGTTTACAAAGTCCCTTGTGACTTCTGAGCATGAAATCTAAAAAATATCAATGAGGGGCAGCTGGGTGGCTCAGTCAGGTGACCATCTGCCTTTGGCTCAGGTCATGATCCCAGGGTCCTGGGGTCCTGGGATCGAGCCCCCAGTCGGGCTCCCTGCTCAGTGGGGAGGCTGCTTCTCCATCTGCCCCTGCCCCGCCTCCGTGCTCTTTCTCTCTCAAATAAATAAAATCTTAAAAAATATCAATGATTTTCATTACTATTTTCATGTTACTTATAGAAAAGGGCCCCACAACTAAAAATTCAAGCCACAAGAATTTCCTAAACAACATTTTAAGGAAAAAGAGGAAAATGTCCTGTTACCATCATATATAAAACCATTTACAACTGAGCAAAACAAAGTTAAGAAACTAGAAAATTTACTAAATCTTGCAAGGTTCGGTACACAGATTCTTCACAAGTAAGTAAGTTCTCATGTTATTCTAACTGGACATTGTACATGCCAAAAGACAAAACCAAATCTAGAAAAATGCTGAGAGTTCTAACTTACAAAGGCAGTCCCCTCCTCCGAATGAGCATTACACCCAAAGGAAAGAACAAGAGGGTTTTTGATACCGGGTAGCACATGAGAATTCCAATGATAAGGAAGTCCTTTAAACCTTCTTGAGGTTTCTACAGCCAGCTGTCCCATGGCCATTCCAAGGCAGAGGAAACTTACCGCATGGGAGTCGAGGTCAATAAAGCCGTAAGTGTGGCCCATGGGGCCAGTTCTGTTTTTGATGATACGGACATTGGCAGTAGTAAGGCGAACGTAGGGTTCCAGCACTTCCACTATGACCTCAGGTGGAGTGGAACGATAGATGCGCTTTAGCATAATTGCTGAATGAACCACATACAAATGGGAGGAGCAAGCAAAGAGAGAAAGGTTAATTTTCAAAGCTCTCAGAGCCTGATTGTCCTTTTTTAAGGCAGATGCTATTCTGCTCTAGCAAGGCTGATTCTATAAATAATGTTGGGTCATATATGTCAAACATTTCTTCGCCAATACTTGGAAGGAAATCTAAAATGATGTCTTGCTGCATTTGAATAGCAATTTACTATTTGGAGGATGCAGGTTCCTCTGACTGGTATAGTAAGACCTGCAGAAAGCAATAGCCTCTACAATCAGGCTGAGCAGTTTTACTAGGGTGTGGGAAACACCTGGTCCCTAGCCACAAAACAGGCCATCTATACTTGAACTGTGATGGTCACAGGCTGGTTCGTGCCCTGACAAAACACTTACTTTTGCTCTCCCCATCCTGGCGTGTCTCCCCAGACCATGTCTCCTTCTCTCGGTCTCTTCGGAAGGTGAGCCCTTCCCTTCGAGGAGGCAGATACCTTTCTCCTTCTCTCTTCTGATGTCCCAAGCGTGGTTCTTGTCCTTCTTCCCGCTTCTTGGGTTCAGGTTCCTTATCAGCTGACCTTGGGGACTGGCTGGGTTGTTTTTCTGATGGTGCTGGTATGGATGTTTTCTGAGGCTGAGGATAGGTTATTAATTCTTGCTTGGCCTCTGTCACTACAGGAACAGAAACAGAAAGAGAATCTCCAGCAGGTTTCATCCAAAAAACACTACTGTTGTGATTCCTCCCTACCTGCTACCAAATACTCATACTGGAATGCTTTTAATAGTCTCAGAAATACCTACAAAAAAGTCCGCTAACAGATCTTAAGCCAGGCCAATGAGAAAGCACATAAAATAGTTCAAAGAAACCACTCGAGTATTTAAAAAATTTCATCTTAGGAGTTTTCTATCACTTCCCAAACATTTAAATAGAAGAAATCCTTCATGAGACACTGGGCCTGACTATTAAAACCAATGATAAGAACAGATTTGGGAACAAAATTACCAAAGATATGACTCTTGCCAGAAGTTTGCTATAAACATATATTCCAAATGTTATGTGTCTAGGAGTCTTGCTTCTTCCAGTGTTATGGTACTAAGACAGCTGTCTCAAATTCTGTAAGATCACAGGTGCCCTCTTCTTTAGGGAAGCTAATAGACCTACCTGCATATAGCTTATTCATTTGCAAATAATTATAATGAGCAAATGTCCCTCGAAAGTAAATGATTCATTCTACACCTCTTTCCATAGCAGGACGATTTGTCCAATTAATTAGGAATATATTTTTGCAATGAATTCTTTTTTGGAGGGTTCACAGGAAGCCAGGTAGTTCAAAAAAATATATTCTATAGGATCAATGTAGAGATAACTTAACAGTAGTGATAGACCACTAGTGAATACCTGCTTTACATGTTTCCAGGTTAAAGCTGTCTCAGCCTCTTAGTGGTATGGCACCCAAGGATATTAATAAACCAGCCATTCATTTGTTAGAATATACAGAGAAATTAGTCCTTCTTCAGGGAAAAAACCCACAATTCTGCCTAATCTGAAGTAATACAAGCTAAAAATCTCAGTTATTTACTAACCTTCTCACAGGTTAGTTTGGTATCTACAGCATCTAGAGCCTTCCTTAAAGATGTTCCAGAACACCTACTTCACAGCCCTCACAGAGAGTAGAATCTCCACTACAGGCTAAAATTCTTTATAGACATTACTAAGTTCTAAACTTGGAACAAACAGATCCTTCAGAAGGCTATCTGAATCCCTACACTGAACTGTATTTTATGGTCAAGCCCTAGCTCTCCTGAACAGGTAATAGCAGAAACAGGCATATAACAGTCATTGCTGGGGCACCTGGATGGCTCAGTTGGTTGGGTGTCTGCCTTTGGCTCATGCCATGATCCCAGGGTCCCTGCTCAGCAGGGAGCCTGCTTCTCCCTCTCTCTCTGCTGCTCCCCCTGCTTGTGGACTTGCTCTGTCAATAAATAAATTAATAATCTTAAAAAAAAAAAACAAACCCACAAAAACAGTCATTGTTCCAGGACTGTTGTTACAGATGCTACCTAAAGGTTCTCTGGAGAAATTTACTTAAAGTTAAGTGACTGAGAAGCTGGTAGGTTTATTCCTTTATAAAAACAACATATAGCCGGGATGCCTGGGTGGCTCAGTTGGTTGAGCATCTGCCTTCGGCTCAGGTCATGATCCCAGGGTGCTGGGATCAAGTCCCACATCAGGCTCCTTGCTCAGAGGGAAGCCTGCTTCTCCCTCTGCCTGTTGTTCCCCCTGCTTGTGCTCTCTCTTTTTTTTTTTTTTAAAGATTTATTTATTTATTTATTTATTTATTTATTTCACAGAGGGAGAGAGATCACAAGGAGGCAGAGAGGCAGGCAGAGAGAGAGGGGGAAGCAGGCTCCCTGCTGAGCAGAGAGCCCGATGCGGGCCTCGATCCCAGGACCCTGAGATCATGACCTGAGCCGAAAGCAGAGGCTTTAACCCACTGAGCCACCCAGGCGCCCTTGCTCTTTCTGACATAATAAAGAAACAAAATCTTAAAAAAAATAATAAAAAAAATAAAAACATATACCCTCAATCCTGATTATTTTCTCTTGTTCACTTTTTACTGTTATTTTAGCAAATATTTTTCTGTTGAAGATCCTGAAGTGTTTATATAGAACATAAATAAGAAAACAATCCTGATAACAGATGATTCTCAATAACTCCAAAGTAGCAGGGGATAAGGGTCACATTCATGGCTGAATGCCATGGAGACTCTTTCTCAACCTAACATCCTTAAATGTATTCGAAATAACTACTTCTGACGTCTGGTCAGCTGCCCATTTAGTTCTCTCAATATGAGGATCTGGCAAACCATTTCCTTCCCCTGGTGAACTGAGATCTAATATCATTCACTAATAGGTCACATGAAGTTAGAGATCACATTGCACTTTTAAGAGGTTTACAGATCGATTTGTATTTAGGGATGACCACTCTTAAAAGCCAAAGAGAGCATGAGCTTTGTTTTGATCAGTACACAAAATAAAAAGTACCACCACCACCTCCACCATGACTCACCTTCCCTTGGGCACTTGCAGAGTGAACATGAAGGTCGGTGTCCAGCTACGCTGGCCTTACACTGCATGGGAAAGGGAAAGACTTCAATTTGACCAAAAGCATTTAAAAAAATCTTATGTTTATCCAACACAACAGCACCTGCCAAACATGAAAGAAATAAGCCATATACCAGATCACCGTAAAGCCTAACAAATCTGATGTCCCTCCACTCATCAGAGCTGGCAGACAGAATGTGGTGACCTGCTCTTTGAGAGCTGCCTTTTAACAGGGCATGTGGACCCCAGAGCAGTCCCAAATGCCTTTGCCAGGGACAAGGATTTCTACAGGAAATAAACTTAACTAAGTAAACCGGACTGTTAAATGGTTTATACAATACTACTGCCCCAAAGCCATTGCCCCTCATAGTCTGCATCCAACATCTGGTCCTGAACTGCTTATGACAGCCCCATTCAGGCTGGGATGAAGCTGACAATTCAATTGTCAACTCCCCTTTCTCAAACACTGATTTCAAAAAGGGGCAGGGAGGGGCACCTGGGTGGCTCAATCCGTTAAGCATCTGCCTTTGGCTCAGGTCATGATTCCACAGTCTTGGGATGGAGTCCTGCATCAGGCTCCTTGCTCAGCAGGGAGTCTGCTTCTCCTTCTCCCTGTACTTGCCACTCCCCCTGCCTGTGTTCTCTCTCTGTCAAATAAATAAAATCTTTAATAAATTAATTAATTAATTTAAAAAGGGGCAAGGAAAGAAGAGGAAGATACATAAGTAGTGCCTCTGGCAGTTCTTCTGAGGATGTTATAAGGAAAAGAAAGGAACATTCATTTGCCCAAACAAGGGAAGAGACACTTTGCAATGTGAATGTAGTTTTTCTTGTCTGAATCTATGAATAAAAAGGTAAAAGCACATTGCCCAATTCCAAAGATGCTGAACTTTTGCCAATGAACTTCCAAGTAGTATGAGGACAGAGAGCTGACTGGCAGGAAACCAAGGAACAGGAACTGTGAAGAAAAGGCTGCTATTGTCAAACTATGGAAAGAACCTAGATGTCCATCAACAGATGAATGGATAAAAAAGATGTGGTATATATATACAATGAAATACTATGCAGCCATCAAAAGAAATGAAAATCTTGCCATTTGGAACGACGTGGATGGAACTAGAGGATATTATGCTAAGCGAAATAAGTCAATCAGAGAAAGACAATTATCAGATGATCTCTCTGATAAGAGGAATTTGAGGGGCAGGGAGTCAGGGGGGATAGGGAGGGAAAAAATGAAACAAGATGGGATCGGAAGGGAGACAAACCATAAGAGACTCTTAATCTCGTGAAACAAACTGAGGGTTACTAGGGGGTAGGAGGGTAGGGATAGGGTGGCTGGGATATGGACACTGGGGAGGGTATGTGCTATGGTGACTGCTGTGAAGTGTGTAAGCCTGATGATTCACAGACCTGTAACCCCGGGGCAAATAATACATTATATGTTAATAAAAAAAAAAAAAAGAAAGAAAGAAAAAGAAAAGGGTGCTATTGGAGTAGGGCCTTGTAGAGTGAGTAAGGAGGGCATGCCAGATGGAGAACAATAACCACTGCAGCAGAAGCTAATGAGTAAACAGCACACACCAGGAACCAGGCCTGTTCCACAAACCATCACTTAAGAGATTCAGACAACTATTATCTCCTCATTTTGTAGAAGATGAAACTGAGGCCTGGATAGAGTACTCGAGTAAAGTCATTATTTCCTTGTTCCCTTCTTGGTGAGCAGCAGGATCACACGCACAGCCCTGCCCACTGTGGAGCAACTGTGGTGCCTCCCTGCAGGGTGAGTGTACTTCCCTCTCCATTGGCAGCTCTGGCCACGTGTCTGGCTTTGGCCAACAGAGTATGAGTGAACGTGGCTCGGCAGAAGCTTTAAGAACCATTGGTTGGGAGAATGAGCCTTTCATTAGCCAGGGGACAGCAGTGCCACATTGGGACTGCTCCTTCCAGCTGGGCCCCACAATGAGAGGTCATGGAGCAAAACAAAAGAAATGACCCATGAAGTATATGTCTGTCCATTTAAGTCTCTGGGATTTGAAGGTTGCTTGTTACTACAGAAGAGTTGTAAATGGTGGAGTCAGGATCCTAACCTTGGTTTAAGTATCATAATGTTCACCTGTTTCAAATGTCCAATGATTTCTTTCTTTTTTTTTTTAAGATTTCTTTATTTGAGGGGGGAAGGGGCAGAGGGAAATGGGAGAGAAACTCAAGCAGATTCCTACACTGAAAGCAAGCCTGATTCGGGGCTCTATCTCATGACCCCCGAGATCATGACCTGAGCTGAAACCAAGAGTCAGATGGTTAACCAACTAAGCCACCCAGGCACCCCTAATGACTTCCAGTATACATAGAGTGCAACCATCACCACAATCTAACTTTAGAATATTTTCATTGGCCTAAAAAGAAACCTCGTGGAGTTATTTTCCACTCTTACCACCAGTCCCACAGAATAGTGGAATATAAGGTACTTTGTGTCTGGCATAGTGTTTTCAAAGTTTATCCATGTTTTAGCATGTTGCAGCATTTCGTTCCTTTTATTTATTTATTTTTAAGATTTATTGATTTGAGAGAGGAAAGAAGAGAGAGAGAGGGTACGTGCGTGCACACACAAGCAGGAGGGCCAGGGGGAGAGAGAATCTTAAGCAAATTCTGTGCTGAGCAAGGAGTCTGATCTGGGGCTCGATCTCACAAGACTGAGATCATGACCTGAGCCAAAACAGGAGTTGGAGGCTCAACTGACTGTGCCACCCAGGAGCCCCATTCATTCCTTTTAATTGCCAAATGACATTCCACTGTAGGGCTGTACTGCGTGTTGTCTGTCTATCCATTCATCAGTTGATGGATTTTTTTTGTTGTTTCCACTTTTAGGACATTACAAATAATACTGCTATAAATATTTTTTGGGATGCTTCCACATCAGGTCAAAGGTCACATATGCAGGGCTGGTACCTCAATCCTTCAAAAAAAAATTTAGAAATTATAAGTACCCCTGAGACAGCTAAGCAAGTGGCTTGTCATCTTAGGGGACAATGTAACCAAGCCATTCTGTCCTTTCAAGCAACAGCTTTGGCAATAGCTATGTAATTTTGACATCAGATATCAACATTTGCTCTCTGCCAGTTACTAGAAAATAGAGTTTGGGGCACATGGGTGGCTCGTTGGTTGAGCATTCAACTCTTGGTTTCAGCTCAGGTCATGATCTTTGAGGTGTCCCTCTTCCTCTGCCCCTCCCCCGCTCATGTGCTCACTCTCTTGCTTGCTCTCTCTCAAAAGTAAATAAATTCACCTTAAAAAAAAATAGAGTTCAAAATTGCCTTTAATCCTGGCTACCTCCACCCCTGATTATAAAAGAAACAATACATGTACATTATAGCTCATTATAAGAGGGCATAAATCATCCATAATATCTCAAACTATAAGAGGCAATCACTATAAAATGTTAAATGTTATAAAAATCCTAATGGTCTTTTTGTAGAAATGGAAAAGCTGGCCCTCAAATTCATATGGAGTTGTAAAAGACACTCAATAGCCAAAAGAACTTTTAAAAAGAACAAAGCTGAAAGACATACTTACCAATTTTAAAACTTACAACACAGCTACAATAATCAAAACAGCATGGTACTAACGTAAGGATAAAATTGCACAACAGAAGAAAACTGAGAGTCTACAGAAATAAACCTATAGACCTCTGGTCAACTGCTTTCCAACAAGGGTGCAAGACCATTCAATGGGAAAAGAATAGTTAATTCAGCAAATGATACACACAAGTGTGTGGGACAAGTGGATACACACATGCCCAAGAATGAAGCTGCCCTTTACCTCACAGCATGAACAAAAATTAACTCAAAATAGATCAAAGCTTTAAATATAAAAGCCCAAACTATAAAATTCTTAGAAGAAAACACAGGGGTAAATCTTCATCACCACGGATTTGGCAATTGTTTCCTGACACCAAAGCATAAGCAACAAAAGAAAACAGTAGCTGAAAAAAAAAAAAAAAGAAAACAGTAGCTGAATCGGACTTTATCAAAATTAATTTTTGTGCACATGATAAGAAAGTAAAAGACAACATACAGAATGGGAAAAAATAAATGCAAATCATATATCTGATAAGGGATTTATATCCAAAACCCACTATAAAGAACCCTTATAACTTAACAAAAAGACAAATGACCCAATTAAAAATGGGCAAAGGACTTGAATCAACATTTCTCCAAAGAAGACATAAAAGTAGCAACAAACACATAAAAAGATGCTCAACTTCATTAGTTACTAGGGAAATGCAAATTAAAATCATGAGATACTACTGAGATACATAGGATAGCTATTATCAAAAAAAGGGCTGGGGTGCCAGGCTAGGCTCAGTTGGTAGAGGTACGCAACCCCTGATCTTGGGGCTATGAGTTTGAGCCCCAAGTAAAGATGTAAAGATTACTTAAAAATAAAAAAAAATTTAAAAAGGGTTAAAATTACAAATGCTGGCAAGGGTATGCAGAAATTGGAACTCTCATACGTTGCTGGTGGGAATGTAAAATGGTGCAGCTGCTGTCTCTGGAAAATAGCCTGGTGATTCCTCAAAGAGTTAAAACATAAAAGTACCAAATGATTTGACAATGTGTGTTCAGGCAAAAACTTATACATAAATGAATAGTCACAGCAGTCTATTCATAACAGACAAGAGGTGGAAACAACCCAAATGTCCATAATATTATGAATGAACAAAATGTGGTATAGCCATATATTATTATTCATCCATAAAAATGAGTGACATACTGATACACACTACAACATGGATAATCCCTGACAACATGCTTAGTGAACAAGGGCAGACACAAAAGGTCAAATGTTCTATGACTCCATGTACATGAAATGTCTAGAAGAGGCAAATCCATGGAGATAGAAAGCAGATTAGTGGTTTATTAGGAAATGAGGGAAAGGAGACTAAGGAGTGACTGTTCAATAGATACAGGGTTTCCTTTTGAAGTGATGAAAAGTTCTAGAACTAGACATGATGATGATTGTACAACACTGTGAATGTACTTAATGCCGGTGAATTATATGTTTTAAAATGGTTAAAAAGATAAATTTAATGTTATGTGTATTTTATTACAATTTAAAAAAAATTAAAAAAAATTTTTAAAAAGATTTTATTTATTTATTCATGAGAGACAGAGAGAGAGAGGGAGAAGCAGGTTCCCCACTGAGCAGGGAACCTGATGTGGGCATGGATCCCAGGACCTCGGCTCATGACCTGAGCCGAAGGCAGATGCTTAACCATCTGAGCCACCCAGACACCCTAAAAAGTTAAAATGTTTTCCTAAAACGACACCATGAAATATGAGTGCTTTGGTTAATGACAACTACAGCTATACAAATTATATTTCACTGAGACTAATAAAATGTCAAACTAAAGTTTTTACTGAATTTTATCAAGTTCTATAATGAACTTTTAATGAATCATGGTTCAGAAACTTTATAAATTTTTCATAATTATTTTTGAAAATAGCAGTGATGAAAAATGACAAATTTCATTTTCGTGCTCATATACAAGCCAGGTGGACTTCCAAAAAGAGTATAGCCTAGGGGCGCCTGGGTGGCTCAGTCGGTTAAGCATCTGCCTTTAGCTTGGGTCATGACCCCAGGGTCCTGGTATTGAGCCCCGTATTTTGCTCCCTGCTCTGCCCAACCCCCCCCCCCGCCACCTCATGCTCTCTCTCTCAAATAAAATCTTAAAAGACTATAGCCTAAAATCTTTAAATATGCCACTATAGAAGACTATTGGACTTTAAGAGAGGTAAAATGCCATGAAGTTCTATATCCTTGGAAACCCTGTAACATCCAAAATGTGTACACCTCTCACAGAACCAACCTCTCCCAATACTAATCCCCTGTAACCACCCTCAGGAAGGGTCACCAGGGAGAGGTTATAAGTCAATGCAATTCATAATCAATTGAAAAGCATGATGTGTGTCCCTTGAGAAAGTGCCTCCAACAGGCCCAGAACCCTCTATGGCCACAGGCAGCAGCTGGGAAGCATGAGCAGTGGGTGGCCTTGCCCTGACCCTTGGTTCATCTGAAGTGAACTAGGGTAGAAGAGCTTTGCCCTTGGCAATGCGTACTACCAGGGAGTACTCCTGGAGATAAAGAGGAGCTACGAGGCTGGATCCTTACTTCTAAGGAACAGAATTCTTGGCACTTACCCGTTTGCAGTACCAAAAATCCAGGCCTGGTATATACTCAAGGGTGACCTCTTTGTCATGGATCATTAGAGTTCCCTGTGAAGACAAAGACAGAATCCATCAACATTAACCCTCAGAGAAACAGAGAGACAGGAAGGCACAGAGAGCCTTTCCAGTCCCCAAGCTGAAACATTTTACAAAGCGTGAACCTATTTATTGACAAAAGGAAATGGCTGTTTGAAGCCACAGACTTGGGGCAGTGTGGCAGAGCAAGCTCAAGCTTAGGGAAGGGTGTGGGAGAAGGTGAGATCAGTCTTCAGCCTCGGCTCCTGTGGGTCAGGACGCTGTCCTTGGGCAGGTTAGGCCGAGTCTACTTCTCCAGATGTCACGTGGTGCACTCCCACGAGTCTCAGCAAGCCCCCCACCTGACTTGTAGCTAGCACACTATCAGAGGCAAACTCTTCCTTCTGCAGCACAGAGGCACAGGAGCCCTCTCAATCACCTTGTCCATGGCTAACTCAAATCTCCTTGGAAAGGCAGGTAGGGCTCTTAACTGTGGTGCCTGAAAACTTTCTTTAGAACCCTGGCTGCATGGCAAAAGCCCCAGGAAAAAAGAGGTACAACCCCGACGACAGGCAGAAAGGAGAAAGGTGAAGCTTCACGGCAGGTCCCATCCTTACGGCAGGAACCTGAGTGGCCGACGGCGGCAGCGGAAGGGCTGGTAGTGGCGGCGGCAGCAGCATCACTCTGGCGTGGAGCCTACAGAGTGTGCTAGCCGTGAGATCTGAGGAGCAACCATTGGCAAATAAGCACTTTGGGGAAGTCTGGCACAGGAACAGGTGGGGGAAAGGGGCTCAATAAGCCTGTGGTTACAGAGCTCCTTTGCCTCTGGATTTTGGAAAAGTCACAAATTCTATTTCACATCAGGAAAAAGTAAGGTTTATTAAACACTAGCCAGCAGATCCGTGTTAGAGCAGAGGGAAAAAAAAAAATCTCTGCCTACTGACAAGAGACCCTCACCCACACTGGTAAGTGAACTAACCGAGGATGCGATTCTGGAACTAGCCCCTGCGCTGTGTTCATTCTCCGCCCTCTAGGGTCCTCTGTGTCTCCTCAGACAGGGCTCTGAGTTCTACAAGGCATTTCTTTGCAATTGGACCTCAGTTTCTTGCTTGAATCCATACATCTGTCAAATAATGCTTTACCTCTCTGCTTTTCACACCAAAAGAGTCAAGAGAAATACATAGAATAAAATTATTGTCTTGTCAAAACCAAAGGAAATCTGCCCGCCTACCTAGGTCCTAGATTCTGGTCTCTGAGAAATTGTTTCATGGCTTGTTCTCAAGGCTAGAAGGTAATAATAATAAAAATTTGCTATCATTTATTAAGCGCTTACTCAGAGCCAGAAACGGTTAAGTACATGATCTTATTTAATCCCTCAATGATCCCATAAAATAGTATCATCTCCACTTTACAGATGAGGAAACATGCTCAGAGCCAAGGTCACCCAGATGGCGAAAGGCAGAGCCAGATTCACATGTGAGCTATAGATAAGGGACCTCCTACTGCATTCATCAACTCCTGCTCTGTACTAAGGACAAGCAATCTGCTCTCGGAAACCCATCCAGGAAAGAGAAGAACTCTGCAGGCAGGGTGGTCAGGGGACTATCACTCTGCCAAGCTCTCCCATACAGGAGGTTGGTCAGGATGGTACTCTTCTACCTAGAGGTAGTATATCACGTCATTTAAGAAGATGGACTCTGGGTCAGGTTCCCTAAATTTGAATCTTGCCTCTACGTCATGACCTCCAACAAGGATCTTGTTAACTTCTGTGTGCTTCGGTTTCCTCATTTGTAAAGTAGGGACAACAGTACCTGTTTCATAAGGTGGTTATGAAGATTAAGTTAATATATATAAAGAGCTTAGCATGAAATATAGTGAGGGCTCAAAAATGTATTTTGACTCCTAAGTGCTAAAAAAGGACTAGCATCAGCAGGTGAGACTAGACAGGTCAAAAAGACCTTACTTCACCTCATTTGCTTGTCAGGTAATATTTCACAACCCATTTCCATTTACTAAAAGACTAAGCTTTCACAGGAAATGGTCACTGCATGTCAGAACCCATATCTTTACGCTAGCACTTAGTGTTAGTTGTCAATTGCTGGGCCAGATCTTAGTGTTCAGGCTAAATCTTGCTGGCCTTTTATTATCAGTACCAAGTGCAGTACTTGGTACAGAAAAGGAACTTAATTAAGTGCTTGTGGAAGGAAGAAAAGACTGAATGGATCCAACTATCCCTGGAAGACTGGAGTGCTTAGCACACAGTGGCTCTGGAGGGACATACTGCTGTCACAGCGCACATCTGTACATCCTGGCCACAAAACATGTGGGCTGCTATTTGAAGATCGAACAGTGCTACTGGCACAAGGCACTACTGTGAATACAATCATTTGCAAATTTTTATTTCACCACTTGGAGGTGTCAGCAGACTCAGGAATTTCTAAGGCAAGAAGTCTTTATACTTCTAGGGTAAACAAATATGCCGCTCTGGGAACCATGGATGACTTCGGTCCAGGGTAGGAAACTCCTGCCAGGAACACTCATTAACATACCAACTTTGAGAAGATTGCTTTTCCCTCATGAGTCACAAAGGCAATGATTTCCAATTCCTCAGCGTCCCCTACAGCTAGGACAGCTTTCTTTTCAATCTGCACATGGCTAGACATAAGGCTGCCAGGAAACCACTGCTAAAGAATATGAAATGCTTTTAACATCACTGTTGAAGAACAGCCAATTGTTTTAGTAAGAATAAACAGAGAAATCACTTGAATGAGGATAATCAGGTTTATCTATGATTTGATTCTCCAGCTATCACACATAGGCTGTCCACATATACCAAGGACGGGGTGACATACACTATGACCCTCCCTATCCTGGCCAGGCACCTTCTTCAGATTTCATAGGGTAAAAATTTGCCAGTGTCTCCTAGGGAAGCAAATTGTGGGGAGCTGGATTAATAAATGAGTTGGGTAAATAAATATTGATAAATAATAAATTAGTAAGTCATTAATGAATGATTTCACCATTTTTAGTTGTCCACTTTTAATTGTCTGTTATCTACCATCTTCGCACATTAGGATTTTTACTCATCATTTGAATTACTGGATTATTTTAGATTTACTAAAGCAAAGGTACCATGAAGACCACAAGTCTGATTAACCAGGTCTGGCTCCTAAAGAGGCATCAGACATTTGAAAATAAAACCAGAGACACCTCCTTTCTCAAAAGTGTTAGACAGGCATAAATTAGATCAAAACCTGCTAAGATTTATCTCCCAAGCCCAAAGCCCTCACTGGACAAAGTCACATATAGGTGTTCCTCAGTATATCCCCAGGGGTATTAATGCAAAGCTGCAGAAAGCTAGAGATAACTGCATTCCTGAACAGTAAAGCCGGTCAAGTCCTTATTCTCCACCTCAGGGACCCTAGAGAGGAGCACACTCTGGGTCTGAGGGCGGCTGAACTCAACATCCACATTTCCATTTCCCTTTCCAGCTGCTGCTCCTGGAGACTTGATAACTTCATTTTGTGACTGTCAACCTGTGAAAAGGACTTGGGTCAGAGAAGCATGACTCTACCACATGGTCCAGCTGGCTCATAACCAACCCCCGAGAATCCTTTCTTAAGGGACTGGGGAGGTACAGAGCAAATGGGAAGGGAAGAACATTTCTGGCCAGCAGCTTGGCATGTTTGTTCATGATCTCCCAACACAAGCATGGTCACAATCACATTTTGTACTGAGAGCACGGTTGCTGTGCAACAGAACAGGTCATCCCATTGAAGCATGGAGAGAGAAAGACAGGATCAAAAGGCAGGGAGGAAGTATGTGAGCCTTGTGAATACAACTCACACTGAAATATCAGCAATCCCTCCTCGTAGATTTGTGCTTCTTCCAAACACAGGATGGGAGAATCAGGTTACTGGTGGCTGAGAACTGGTACTGTTTATCAGAGATAGTAATCTTTATTCACAAGGCAATTACAGTTTACAAAGGCATTCTTCACCTAGTTCAATCCTCACAAGTACGACATATATAAAACTTACTTCCACATGAGAAAGTATGGCTGGGATACATGGAACAGCCTGCCCAAGATTACAGAGCTACTTAGCAACACGTACAGAACCAAAAGTCGGTTTTCTTTTTGCCATATTGCTTTTCCTTGTTCTACACATCCAGGGAGGGAGTCAGCCAACTCATAATAGTTGCCACACCAAAGAAGCAGCTTCTGATCAAAAGATGCATAAAGTCTAAAGAAATTCGCAAAGGCCCCATAGGGATTTTTTAGAGAGACTGTCATAAAGACCCTGCTCCCTGATAGTGTTGCCAATCCCCCAAGCTGGCCTGCTCGAGTGGTCTTTGTGTTCTTAAAGCACTACAATTACTTCAAGGCACAGTGCCTAAGACAAAGAGAGCTGCTAGTAAGCAGCTGGTACCAGCAGTTTCAACAACCCAGCAATCAAATGGACTTGCAGAAAGAGTAAAGCAAGAGGAACCAAATAACAGGGTTGTTTTGTTTTTTTTTTTTAAGATTTTATTTATTTCTTTGACAGAGAGAGACACAGAGAGAGAGAGGGAACACAAGCAGGAGTGGGAGAGGGAGAAGGCTTGATCCCAGGAGCCTGGGATCATGACCTGAGCCAAAGGCAGATGCTTAATGGCTGAGCCACCCAGGTGCCCAAAATAATAGGTTTGCAACAGATGTATGGGGGTGCCTGGGTGGCTCGGTCGTTAAGCATCTGCCTTTGACTCAGGTCATCCAACTGATGGGCTCCTGGGATCAAGCCCTGCATCAGGCTCCCTGCTTGGCGGGAAGCCTGCTTCTCCCTCTCCCACTCCCCCTGCTTATGTTCCCTTTCTCGCTGTCAAATAAATAAATTAAAAAAAAAAATTTTTAAAACAGATGTATGTTGTAACTCTTAGTATAAAAGGGTAGGGTTTTTTTTTTGTTGTTGTTTTTAAGATTTTTATTTATTTTATTTGACAGAGAGATCACAAGTAGGCAGATAGGCAGGCGGGGGGGGGGGGGGAAGCAGGCCCTCCGCTGAGCAGAGAGCCCGATGAGGGGCTGGATCCCAGGACCCTGAGATCATGACCTGAGCCAAAGGCAGAGGCTTAACCCAGTGAGCCACCCAGGCACCCCTAAAAGGGTAGTTTTTATAGAAATCTTTTGCAAAGTAGCCAGGCTCATTCTTTCTGGTGCAAGGATATGTTATAGTTCAAACATCTTGTAAAACTCAGTATTTCCAAAGGCCAAAACTAAAATGAAACAGAAAGAGGAAAGGAGAAGGAAGGAGGGAAGTAGAGGAAGAAATCCTAGGGAAGCACACAGAATGCTCTGTGATAACTTTGTAGTAGCTCTGTCCAGTGATCGCTATACCCTTTGTTAGATTGGCTTTTCTTTTCTTTTTCTTTTTTTCTTTTTTAAAGATTTATTTATTTGAGGGGCACCCGGGTGGCTCAGTCGTTGGGCATCTACCTTCAGCTCAGGTCATGATCTCAGGGTCCTGGGATCGAGCCCCATGTCAGGCTCCCTGCTTGGCAGGAAGCCTGCTTTCCCTCTCCCACTCCTCCTGCTTGTGTTCCTGCTCTTGCTGTCTCTCTCTCTGGCAAATAAAATCTTAAAAAAAAAAAAAGAAAAGAAAAGAAAAAGACTTATTTGTTTGAGAGAGGGTGCATGTACTTGGGGCAGCGGGGGGCGGGGGTGGGGCAGAGGAAGAAGGTCTTCGGCAGACTCTATGTTGAGTGTGGAGCTGACACAGGGCTCAATCTCACGACCCTGAGATCACAACCTAAGCAGAAAGTAAGAGCTGGACACTTAACTGACTGCTATCCAAGAGCCATACACTGGCTCTTCACAGAACAGGATCTAAGTCACTCTCTGAGCAGCCAGGAGATGAGACCCTAATGGGATCTCCACTAGAAACAGCATCTCACTTCAGGATCCAATTTGAAGTTGAGGGGCAAGGAGACATTGCACTCTCAGCTAATACTTCATCTTGATATCTTTCCTTATCTAGATAAAAGCAATTTTTTTCTGAAATGCTCCTTAGTAATATTTTTCATGGGGCGTCTAAGTGTCTGTCTGTTGGTTAAGCATCTGTCTTCAGCTCAGGTCATGATCCTGGGATCAAGCCCCGTGTCAGGCTCCCTGCTCAGCGGGAGCCTTCGCTTCTCCTCTGTCTCCCCAGCTCATGCTCTCTCTCTAATAAATACATAAAACCTTTTAAAAATAATACTATTTTTCACTACCTGACCAGTTTATCTGTCATTTCCTAAGAGGACACAAAGAGCATCTTGCTAAAACCTTATTTGTGTTCTCTGAAGCATCATGGCTGGCCTGTGTTTCACTCTGCCTAACCCACCAGGCTCAGAGCTAGCCAGAGACAGGGTCTCAAGATGAACTCTGCTCCTGGAACACAATACACTCTAGACCAGGACCCAACACACAGCAACTTGATTATTTCAAAGGTATCTGGTGCTGAGAATATATTCCACCCCCTCCACCACCACTCCTTGCCAGTCTTCGGTGTATTTTAAAATAAGATCTCAGTTCTTCTACAAAATGCCTCTTGTCATTATGAAAGAAAACCTGCAGTCTTGGAGATAATTTAATCAACTTAGCTCCCAGACTTGTCTACTTAGGGTATCCACAAAACTCTCCCGCTCTAGGAGTCATTTGGGTCAAAAACAAAGAGGCAAAATATAAACAAATAAATGAATAAGCAAATAAGTAAATAAGCAAAACTGCCAAAAGTCTTTTCTCTCCCTGTGAGAAGGTGAGGTTCTATCAGAGACTGAGACCAGGTAGATGGGACACTCAGCAAACTCCTTCACCACAAACATCTTACTATGAAGAAATAATTATAAGATTCCCCTGAAACTAATAATACAGTATATGTTAACTAAATTGAATTTATTTTTTAATATTTTTTAAAGATTTTATTTATTTGACAGAGAGAGAGAGAGAGATCACAAGTAGGCAGAGAGGCAGGCAGGCAGACAGAGAGAGGGAAGCAGGCTCCCTCCTCAGCAGGGAGCCAGATTCGGGGCTCGATCCCAGGACCCTAAGATCGTGACCTGAGTCAAAGGCAGAGGCTTAACCCACTGAGCCACCCAGGCGCCCCTAAATTGAATTTAAATAAAGAATTAAGAAAAAAGAATTACAAGATCCAGCTACTAGTACTTAGAATAACCGAATAAATGTGAGCCACTAAAATGCAATTATTTTTGAAACGCTGTTATAATTTTGTATGTTTTATTGTTTTTTTAAAAGATTTAGGGATTTATTTATTTGAGAGAGAGAGAGAGCATGAGCAGGAGGGGCAGAGGGAGAGAGAATATGAAGCAGACTGAGTGCTGAGTGCAGAGCCCCAAATGGGGCTCAATCTCATGACCCTGAGATCAGACCTGAGCTGAGACCAAGAGTTGGTCACTCAACCGACTGTGCCATCCAGGCACCCTAATTTTGTATGTTTTGAAGCAGTATTTCATCCATGTTGACAAGGACCTCAGCCTAGTTAAGATTTCCCTGGTCAATCAGTAATTTATTTCCAAACAATTCTTAGTGGAAGTAGACAATCATATTTGAACACATTGTAAGACGTGGTAATCCTCAGAATTCCCTTCAGGATTCAGGCTTCTACAATCGCCATTTCATTTTTTTTTTCCTCAGTTGGTTTCACATCCTAATGAAATCAAAGTACTCATAAAGTCGAACAGATATAGAAACAAGACACAGCTTGTTCCTTCCTAACAAGTTTCTCAGATAGTCCTAAAATAATTGTGGGGTATGCAGGACAGAGGTTTTAGTCCCAGATAAAAGAAGGGCTCTCCGCCTAGTGAGGCCCTTAGGGCCATTTTCTACCCACATCATTGAATATTAGAACACTATTTAACACTCTTGCATATTCTGAAATGAACTTTTTTAAAAAAGATTATTTATTTACTTATTTATTTGACAGAGAGAGACACGGAGAAGGGGGAGGAACTGAGAGACAGGGACAAGCAGACTTTACACTGAGCACAGAGCCCAATGTGGGGCTTGACCTTGCAACCCTGAGATCATGACCTGAACCGAAACCAAGAGTCGGATGCTCAACTGACTGAGCCACTCAGGCGTCCCTTGAGATGACTACTGTTCTAGTTCCCGAACGCTCATTTCTCCGGAAAAAGTGGACCCTAAATTCAACATATACACATGCTTCATTGTCTAGGTCTCTAAACTGAGTCACTGTAAAGGAAGAAAAGGGGAGTTTCTAAAATCAACGTGGTAAATGTAAAGCTTCTTTCTTTACTTTGTTTCCTGAGTAACATAATTAAAGCGTTTCTCTCTCATTTCTTTTTCTTACAGAGCTCATGCTGGGACATGGGAAGAAGAGCCAAGAGAAAATATGAGGCTGACAAGTCCTAAGACACTACACAGATCCCACTGCTGAACCCACCACGAAGGCTATAGAGTGTTCCCCAGGTATCCCCCAAAGAACCAGCAGCTATTCTTCCGGCCTCACCATTGGAGATTACTTCTAATGGCTCTTCATCTGCTACCTCCCACCCAAGAACCTTAGCTCTCTTGAAGGCTGTCTCTATTAGCCTCTCTGGCTTCAATGTCCCTTGCTCAGACATTTCAAAAAAACCCTGCTGCAGAAACAATGCCCTGAAAAGATGAATAAAACGCAGTGCCACCAGACTTCTGAATACACACTGTTCAACTGCCATTTAGGGAGGGAACCACCCACCATTATTTTTTTCTTAGGCAAAAAGCTATAGATGCAGGGCACCTGGCTGGTTTAGTTGGAAGAGCATGCAACTCTTGACCTGAGGATTAGGAGGTTCAAGCCCATGTTGGGTGTAGAGATTAATAAACAAACTATTAAAAAAAAAAAAAACAACTACAGACTCAATGACAGTGTGACAGTAGCTACAATACTAAGAATGGAAGCTTTGAGTCAGAAAAGGTCCATTGGGACAAAAGGTTAGGACCCTAAACCTTTTGGATCTACTCATTCTCACATGGGAATAAGAGAATTACCAAACTTCAGCCCTAATAAAAACAAGGGTTGGCTTTTCACATTTAAGGCATGCTCAAGTCAAATTACTCCATACTGAGGAAACATTTGCTGAGCTGTATCACAGCTGCCTTTGCAGCAGGTACATACAGAGAATGAAGGAATGATCTCTACACAGGGCAGAAATCTCTGGTAATCCAGGAATTTGAGAGAAGACAAAGCCAAGAGGTCTCTAACGATGTCCCCGGTAGAGTTGCTGCCAAGTGCTACAAAGGGACAGCCCACAGACATCAAGAAACTCTCCCTGATCAGAACTGTATGCCCTGAAAATCTAACAGACTTAACCCTTGGATACTTTTAAACACCCTCAGACCTAAGACATACCATCTGGTGTATTAAAAGGCATCCTTTAATCTATTTAAAGCTCTCAAAATAACCAAGTGATCAAATAATTGCCCCTAGTGCAAGCCATCATCTCTTCACATCTCAAGCACTGCACTAGACCCTAAGGCCTTCTATTCTGCAGTTTCTCCCTTCTACCCTCTAGTCAAGACTATAAACTGCCACAAGAAAAGTTTCCCTAGGCATCATTTTGATTTTACTGTATTCATGTGGCTCTTCTATGTCTTCAAATTAAAAATAAAATGCAAGGCTCTTGACAACCTACCTTGCACTTTCCAAGTTATTCCTCTGACTACTTCCCACAGAATGAGGACAAGAATTAGGCAGTAATTTGGAAGCTAAAACAAAGATGTGGCTACTTCTGGTAAGAACAGAAATAGCATATTACTATTTCCTATCAAAGATGATAGGGTTGAAACCTAATAGAAGTACCAGAATCTGGCAAGTCAAGAGGTGGCTTAGGTTGGAAGGACAAAAGCCTTCTACGTTATACAGAAACTAAAAAGACGGCTAAGAGCTTATAAAGAAGGAATATGGAGTCAGAAACTATTCAACATTTATTAACCAGTTAACAAGTATTCATTCAGCATAGCATGTGTTGCCAGGTATAGCTCTAAACCACGGGGACAGTGATGGAAACAAAAAAAGGTGGAAAAAGGGAAAGAAACAATCCTTGACCTTCTGAACCTTTCAATCTAGAGATGTCCAATTATATCTGGTGGCATTTGCTTTATTGTACACAGATCTTTGCCAGTCATTACCCAGGCATTTTGTCTGGTTTAGCGATTTACTCCTTCCTTCATTCCTTATTTCTCCGGGCTCTGGGATTGTTCTGAAAATACCTAAGAAAATGCCTGACAAGGACTCAACCCAAGGACTCGAAAGAGACACAAGAACATTTTCCTAGGCAAGGTGCCCAATCCAATGTTCTCTGACTTCAAGAGGTCTGCTGAGCTTGGAAACTTGATAGGAATAAATACAAACATGTCTGAGCTGGCACTCCTCCAGTTTGTGGGGAACCCAACATATCCTGTATTGCTGTGGATTCACATTACTCAAGAATCAGGTCAGAGAAAAAAAAAAAAAGACTTTTACTATATACTTTTATTTTATTTATTTATTTATTTATTTTTTTAAAGATTTTATTTATTCATTTGACACAGANAGACTTTTATATACTTTTATTTTATTTTATTTATTTATTTATTTTTTTAAAGATTTTATTTATTCATTTGACACAGAGAGAGAGAGATTACAAGTAGGCAGAGAGGCAGGCAGAGAGAGAGGAGAGAGGAGGAAGCAGGCTCCCTGCTGAGCAGAGAGCCCGATGTGGGCCTCGATCCCAGGACCCTGGGATCATGACCTGAGCCGAAGGCAGCGGCTTTAACCACTGAGCCACCCAGGCGCCCTACTATATACTTTTAAAATAAATACCTCAGAACTAGTCAACATGAGGATTATCAGACACACAGGCAGAAACAATAAATGTGCTACTTCATAGCTATAGGAGAATCTATAAGGAATGGAAAGAAGAAAATTAGCTATTCAAGTGTCAACTGAAAATCCTGAATATGCCCCAAATCCAAATAACAAAGACAGATCAATATCCAGGGGAGCAAGTACCTGAAACATCCCGTCAAAAAAACCCCAAACAAACAAAACACCCCACAGCCCAAGGGAGAATTCAAAATGGCAATATGAATGTCCTAAACAGAAGTGAAACCCAGCCACTGGAACTGTGAGTGGTCCAGGTAGTCCACTATACTACTCTAATATGGGACCTAAGGAACTAACCATTTGGAGAAAGCTCCTGAAGAAAACCAAAAGCTTTAGCATTTCTACTCCCAGATATATACCCAAGAGAAATGAAAACGTATGCCCACAGAAAAATGTGTACATGAGTGTTCACAGAAGCATTATTCATAATAGCCCAAAGTGGAAATAACCCAAATGTCCATCAACTAATTAACGGATAAAGAAAATGTGTTACATTCATGAGATGGAATACTCAACCATAAAAAGATATGACGTTACCAATTCATACAGCAACGTGAACTCTGAAAACATAATGCTAAATGAAAGAAGTCAGTTAAAAAAGTGTATTGACCCCATCTATATGAAATGTCTTGAACAGGCAAATCTATAGAGACAGAAAGTAAACTAGTGGGCCTTCAGAGCATGGGAAGGGAAAAGTGGAGGGAAATGGAAAGCGACTAATAGGGACGGGGTTTCTTTTCGAAGTAACAGAAATGTTCAGGAATTATATAGTGGTGATGGTTGCATAACCTTGTGAATGATACTAAAAACTCCTAAGTAATGTATTTTATTTTTTTTTAAAGATTTTATTTATTTATTTGACATAGAGAGAGAGAGATCACGAGTAGGCAGAGAGGTAGGCAGAGAGAGAGGGGGAAACAGGCTCCCTGCTGAGCAGAGAGCCCGATATGGGCCTTGATCCCAGGACCCTGAGATCATGACCTGAGCCGAAGGCAGAGGCTTTAACCCACTGAGCCACCCAGGCGCCCAAAGTAACGTATTTTAAAAGGGTGAATTTTATAGTACATGGATTTCACCTCAATCAAAATAAAACAGAATAAAATTTTCAGGGCTGCAAGACTATTGCCAGGACAAAGACATTCAGTTATTTCATTCCTCCTTCTCTGCCACTCACTGGCTCACTTAACCTGACTCCACCCCACAGCCTCTCAGGGAGCATCCTGCCTCCAGCCTCTTCTCTAACCACGCTCACCACTGCCACATTCATCTTCCTTATCGCACCCCCATTCTTGCCCAAAGCTCTGGTTCCCAACAACCATATATAATTGAAAATTAGAGACTTCTAGGGCACCTGGGTGGTTCAGTTGGTTGAGTGTCCTTTTTGAGAAAAGGAAAATTAGAGAATTCTAACTAGAAAATAACATCTATTTTCCCAACAAAAAGATGGCCAAAAAGCAATCTGACTGAACTGATGAATAAACTTTTAGGATGTGAATGAACTACTTATACTTATCATTTTAATTAGTCTTATACACTTGTTATAAAATAATATGGTCTTAGTTACAACCATACCCCCAGTGGCAGACATATAAACATAATGGGGGATCAACAGCTACTGAATGATTGATTGTATCTAGGCAGCGGATCAATGAAAGTTTAAACTACTGGGTGACAGATTGGAGATAACATACAAAATCCAGCAAGTCCACTATGGGCTTATATTAAGAGAAATGAGCATACCTATTCACCAAGAGACAGAATTTTGAAATAATGCCCTCCACCCAACCTACATGTCTTTTAACAGAGGAACTAATGAATACATTATGATATACTCTTATGCTGAAAGACCATATAACAATGACAATAAACACATTCCTGTTATACACAAGATGAATTTAAAAAACAATACCAGCAAAAAGACAGGTAGAAGAATACATCCTGTGTGATTCCATATACATAAGGATCAAACGCAAGTCAAAGGACTCTTCAGTATCAGAACTTACAACAGTGACTACCTCTGGGAAGGGTAGAAAGGAAAACAACCAGGAGAGGCCAGGAGGGACTTCTGCATATAAATCAACATTGTGTTGATTAATCTGGGCAGTAGTTACATAGGTGCTATAGACAGAATGCCTGTGACCCCCAAGCCCCTTCCAATTTACATGGTGAAGTCCTAATTCTCAACCTGATGGTATCTGAAAGTGGTACCTTTGGGAGGTCATTAGGTCATGAAGGTGGAGCCTTCATGAATAGAATTATTACTCTATGAGACAACAGAGAGAGCATCTTTCTCTCCCCTATTTGAGGATACATCAAGAAGACAGCCATCCATTAAACCAGGAAGACCATCCTCACAGGGAAATGAATTGGCTGGCACCTTGATCTTGGGACTTTCTGGCCTCCAGAACTTTGAGAAACAAATTTCTACCATTTAAATCACCAAGTCCATGGTATTTTGTTACAGCAGCCCAAACTGATTAAGACAACAAGTATCTACAGTATGTGGTAATTCACTGAACAGTAATGCATAATTATGATATGCTCTTTTCTGTATGTATGCAATACAGAATGGAAGGAAGGAACTTTTAAAAGATTAATTTATTTACAGAGAGAGAGAGAGACAGAATGAGAGAGAGTGCAGGGGGGAAGGGCAGGCAGAGAGAATCCCATGCCGACTCCACACTGAGGACAGAGCCACCACAGGGCTCGACATCACAACCCCAAGATCATGACCTGCGCTGAAATCAAGAGTCAGACACTTAACTGACTGAGCCACCCAGGCACCCCAAAAATAAAATTTTTATTTTAATTTTATTTTTTTAAAAGATTTTATTTATTTATTTGACACAGAGAGAGAGAAATTACAAGTAGGCAGAGAGGCAGGCAGAGAGACAGGGAGAGGAGGAAGCAGGCTCCCTGCTGAGCAGAGAGCCTGATGCGGGCCTCGATCCCAGGACGCTGAGATCATGACCTGAGCCGAAAGCAGAGGCTTTAACCCACGGAGCCACCCAGGCGCCCAAAATTTTTTTCTTTTAAAGATTTTATTTATTAATTTGAGAGACAGAGACAGTGAAGGAGAGGGAGCATGAGCAAGGGGAGGGGCAGAGGGAGAAATAGACTCCCACTGAGCAGGGAACCAGATGTGGGGCTTAATCCCAGGATCCTGAGATCATGACCTGAGCCGAAGGCAGATGCTTAACTGACTGAGCCACCCAGGTGCCCCTAAAGACAAAAATCTTTAAAAAATTTTTTTCTTCTTTATTTCTTTAAAAAACACCAACCTACCCACCCCAGATTCTAGCCGTTGACCTCTGTAAGCACCCCAAACTAGCACGGGCTAAAGTCAGTGATTAATATATCTTCCTCAAATAATACTTTGTGACTCCAAAGAACTGAGAAAATACTTTATATAGCAAAGACTATAAGATCTTAAGAAAAAAAAAGATTCTTTTCTCAGGGATAAATTCTTAGGAAATCCCATCTCATATTTAGGTAATATACTAATATTTAACATTTCAAAAAAGTCTAGGGATGTCTCAGTGGCTCAGTCAGTTAAGCATCTACCTTTGGCTCAAGTCATGATGCCCCCTGATTGGGCTCCTTGCTCAGTGGGAAGCCTACTTCTTCCTCTGCCTGCGACTCCCCCTGCTTGTGCTCCCGCTCTCTTAAAAGAAAAAAAAAAAAAAAAAGAAAAAGTCTAACAGATGTTCCATATGTATTTATCTTAAGACTAGACAGGGTAGGGCACCTGGGTGGCTCAGTGGGTTAATGCCTCTGCCTTCGGCTCAGGTCATGATATCAGCGTCCTGGGATCGAGGCCCGCATC
>LNAC01000008.1:3269427-3355961 GCA_002007465.1 Ailurus styani
AGGGTAACTAAGATGCCCTACCTTTTCTTTTTTAGCTGAATATATATCAAGAACCAACAACTTATAAAAGAAATACAAATAGGGGCACCTGGGTGGCTCAGCTGTTAAGCGTCTGCCTTTGGCTTGGGTCATGATCGCGGGGTCCTGGGTTTGAGCCCCGCATCGGGCTCCCTGCTCTGCGGGGAAAGCCTGCTTCTCCCTCTCCCACTTCCCCTGCTGTTGTTCCCTCTCTAGCTGTGTCTCTCTCTGTCAAATAAATAAATAACATCTTAAAAGAAAAAAAAAAGAAATACAAATAACTAGTAATTGAATATGAAAATGTTCTATCTCACTAATAACCTAAGATAGGAAAATCAAATCATTCCCTACTTTGCTACACTGGCAACATTCTTTAAAAAAATATGAAATATTTCAAACACAGAAAATTAGAGAATATAGTAACAAATATCCATGTACCGCTACCCAGTATAAGTATTTTGTTATTAATAATTGGCACTGGCTGGGATCCAGGGAGAACAGGTACACTCAAACACAGCTGGTAAAAAAGAATAAATTGGGAAACTTCTAGATGGCAATCTGACTACATTTACCAAGTCTTAAAATATACATACCTCTTAATCTGGCAAGTCTACCTGGAGGAAATTCACTTAAAGAAGTAATTAAGGATGTGTGACTATTTAGCTATAAATATGAATATAAATATAAATATGAATGCATCAGTGCATTGTTTAATAAAATAATGACAGACCTCAAAATGTCAAATGAAGGTCTAGTTAAATCATGGTGTTTGTTTGTTTGTTTGACACAGAGTCAGAGATCACAAGTAGGAAGAGAGGCAGGCAGACAGAGAGGAGGAAGCAGGTTCCCCACTGAGCAGGGAGCCCGATGCAGGCCTCGATCCCAGGACCCTGAGATCATGACCTGAGCTGAAGGCAGAGGCGCCCAAATCGTGGTGATTTATACTACGAAGCATAATAGAGCCACCAAAAATGTTATGATAAAAATGTATTTAATGATAAGGAAATACATCCACAATACTTGAAATAAAAAGGTTATAAAATCATACGTATGAGATTATCCTACTTTGTAAATATAGTGATTATAGATATGTGCACAGAAAAATCTGAGAAGGAACACATCAAAATAACAGCAGTAATATAATCAATATTTATAGAATATGTCATATAACAAGAGAATCCCTCTCAAGCTTACATGGAACATTCACTAATACAGATGACATTCTGGGCCATAAAACACACCTTAACAAATTTAAAAGAATAGAAAAATCATACAATGTATGCTCTCAGACCACAAAAGAATTAAGTTAAAAATCAGTAACAGAAAGACAGCTATAAATCCTCAAATACTTGGGAGATTAAACACACATTTCTAAGTAACACACGGGGCTAAGACGGTATCTCTCAAAAAATTTTTTTTTAATTTGGAAATAAATGAAACTGTAACATAACCAAATTTGTGGAGTGCAGTGAAAGCAGTGCTAGAGGGAAATTTATAGCATTGAATGAACATAATAAAAAATTTACAGATCTAAAATTAATAATCTAAGCTTCCACCTTAGGAAACTAGAAAAAGAAAAGCAAATTAAATCCAAAGTAAGCAGAAGAAAAAAATGATAAAAATTAGAACAGAGGGGTGCCTGGCTGGCTCAGTTGGAAGAGCACGCAACTTCTGATCTCAGCATTTTGAGTTCAAGCCCCACACGGGGTATAGAGATTACTTAAATAAATAAAACTTAAAAAAATTGAGAGCAGAAATCGATGAAACTGAAAACAGGCAATCACTAGGGAAAAAAAATCAATGAAACGAAAAGCTAGTTCTTTGAAAAGATCACAGACTCCAGGAAACAAACCGAGGGTTTTAGAGGGGAGGGGGATGAGGGGATGGGTCAGCCCGGTCATGGGTATTAATGGAGGGCATGGAGCACTGGGCATTACACGCAATCAATAAATCATGGAATACTACATCAAAAACTAATTATGCACTGTATGGTGACTGACATAACATAATAAAAAAATAATAAAATTGATGAACATCTAATCAGGCTAAGAAAAAAAAGAAAACATGTTACCAATATAAAAAATGAAATAGGGGCATCACTACTGACTTCACAGACATTAAAATAATAAGGGAGGGATGGGGATGCCTGGGTGGCTCAGTTGGTTAAGTGGCTGCCTTCAGTTCAGGTCATGATCCCAGGGTCCTGGGATTAGTCCTGCATCCAGCTCCTTGCTCAGCGGGGAGCCAGCCTGTTTCTCTCTCTGTCTCTGCCTGCCATTCTGCCAGCTTGTGCTCTCTCCCTCTCTCTCTGACAAATAAATAAATAAAATCTTAAAAATAATTAAAATAATAAGACAATATTATGAATAATTATATGGTCACGAATTTGATAACCTAGATAAAAAGGACCAATTCTTAAAAAAAAAAAACACACCAAAAAAAACAGAAAAACAAAACAAAAAACACAATCTGGGGTGCCTGGGTGGCTCAGTCCTTAAGTATTTGCCTTCAGCTCAGGTCATGATCCCAGGGTCCTGGGATCGAGCCCCACATGGGCTCCCTGCTCAGCGGGGAGTCTGCTTCTCCCTCTCCCACTCCCCCTGCTTGTGTTCTCTCTCTTGCTGTGTCTCTATCAAATAAATAAATAAAATCTTTAAAAAATAAAAAAAATACAAAATAAATTAAAAAAAAACACAATCTGCCAAAACTCATACAAAAAGGAAAAGATAATCTGGATAGGCCTATACCGATTAAAGAAGTTGGATATTAAAAAAAAAGGAGAAGAAGTAGTTGGATCAAAAATTAATAATCTTCCAAAACCGAAAGCACCAAGCCCAGATGGGTTCACTGATGAAGACTACCAAACATTTAGAAAGAAATTACACTAATTTTCTATTATCTCTTCTAGAAGATAGAAGTAGAAAGAATGCTTCCTAACTCATTCTCTGCAGCCATCACCCTAATACCAAAATCAGGCAAACATACTACAAGAAAAGAACTACAGACTAATTATCTCCCAAGATTGTAATGCAAAATCTTCAACAGAAGAATAGCAAATCAAAACCAATGATGTATAAAAAGAATGATATACCACATCAACTGGGATTTATTCCAGGTATGCAGGACAGGTTCAATGTTCAAAAACCAATTAATGTAATAATACATCATATCAACAGGCTAAAGAAAAAAATTACATGACCATATCATTAGATGCAGAAGAGCATTTGACAAAATCCAACACCCATTCATAATAAAAACTCTCAGCAAACTAGGAATAGATGGGAACCTCTTCAACTTGATAAAGAACACTGAAAAAAAAAAAAAGAGTAATAGCAGTACAAGAGTTTACTGGAAATGTTAACTCTTTTCCTTTTAACTTGAGTTTTCCACTTTTTCTACAGAGTGAATAACAACCACACTGAAGAGCAGGTGTGGTGGTGAGGAACTAATGTAAGTAACTTTGGAAAACAGAATTTTGATTATATACTCACAGGCTGAAGACAAAAAGAACTAACTGTACTGCCCTATTGTACTCTAGTTTTTCACAGGGGTACAAATGAACAATTCTGAAGCTACTTTATGTATACTTTAGGACTGAGGAAATAAGTAAATACACTGTAGATAATGAGACCTAGGGTTTTCACTGCTAGGGAGGGGAATTATAATTAAGACTGGAGTAAAGCTGGATGAACTTTGTGATACTGGATTGGAACTGAAATTATCATCACAAAATCATGGTTTTTGATATATATGACATATTTTTTAGTTCTGTTCACTAAATAAATAAGGGAGAAAGGATGGCTCTTCCTCATGGAATTCTAACTGATGGAAATAGCAAATTACCATTACACAAAGCCCACAGTAATAACTGTTACACACAAGACTCATCAGTGGATGGGGGGCCTGGGTGGCTCAGTTGGTTAAGTGCCCGACTCTTGACTTTGACTCAGGTCGTGATCTCAGGATTATGGGATCGAGCCCCATGTTGGGCTCCATGCTCAGCTCTAAGTTTGCTTGGGATTTCTCTTTCTCCCTCTCCCTTTGCCCCTCCCTCTGCTCGTATGCTCTCTCTCTCTCTAAAATTGATAAATAAAAACCTTAAAAAAAAAAGGTGGTCATCAGTGGATGCTAAAATTAAGTGAAAATATATAACTTCAAAATACGGCCCCACAAGACACATACTAATTATTAAGTTAATTATACCTAAAATAGTAACTTCACAGTGGAGAAACACCACCTTACCCAAGTGGATTAACAGCACTAATAATGGAAGGACCCCATATCATGCCTCTGATATTCTTTTTAGATTTTATTTATTTGACAGAGACACAGCAAGAGAGGGAACACAAGCAGGGGAAGTGGGAGAGGGAGAAGCAAGCTTCCCACCGAGTGGGGAGCCTGATGCGGGGTTCGATCCCATTCAAAGGCAGACGCTTAAGAACTGAGCTACCCAGGCGCCCTTTTTTAAATTTTATTTATTTTTTAAAAAGATTTCATTTATTTATTTGAGACAAAAAGACACAGCGAGAGAGGGAACACAAGCAAGGGGAGTAGGAGAGGGAGAAGCAGACTTCCGACAGAGCAGGAAGCCCAATGCGGGGCTCAAACCCAGGACCCTGGGATCACGACCTGAGCTGAAGGCAGACGCTTAATGACTGAGCCACCCAGGCGCCCCATGCCTGTGATATTCTTGCTAAAAATGCATAATTTAAATTTAATCACAAAGAAACAGACAAATCCAAACTGAAGATGTCCTATAATATAACTGCCAGTACTCTTAAGAAGTCAAGGTCACGAGAGACAAAGCCTGAGGAACTGTCGCAGAGAAGAGACAGGACAACTGAATACTGTATGTGATCTTGGATTGCAACCTAACCCAGTGGGACAACCAGCAAAATGTGATAATGTTCTGTACATAATACTGTATTTACGTTAACTTCCTGGTTTTGATGACTGTACTATAAAATGTACCAGTGGGGGCACCTGGGTGGCTCAGTGGGTTTAGCATCCGGCTCTTAATTTTGGCTTAGGTCATGGTCTCAGGGTGTGAGATAGAGCCCCCCGTCAGGCTCCATGCTCAGTGGGGAGTCTGCTTTTCTCCCTCTCTCAAATAAATAAATACATCATTCATTCATTCATTCATTTGCCAGAGAAAGCATGCACAAGCAGGGAGAGTGGCAGGCAGAGGGAGAAGCAGGCTCCCCACTGAACAGGGAGCCTTATGTGGGACTCAATCCCAGGACTCTGGGATCCTGACCTGAGGCAAAGGCAGGTGCTTAACTGACTGAGCCACCCAGGCGTGCCTCGAATAAATAAATACATCTTTTTGATAAATAAGAAAGAAACGTATAAGAGTATCTGGTATTCCTTTTTTTCTTTTTAAAGATTTTATTCATTTATTTATTTTAGAAAAAGAATATGTGTGTGCAAGCTGGGGGAGGGGCAGTGGGAGACAGAGAATTTCAAGCAGAGTCCCCGATGACTGTGGAGCCCGATGTGGGTCTTGATCTCAGCCATTATGACCTGAACCAAAATCAAGAGCTGGACACTCAGCTGACTGAGCCACCCAGGCACCCCTGGTATTCCCCCCCTCTCTTTTAAACTTTACTTATTTATTAATTTATTTAAGTAATCTCTACACCCAACATGGGGCTTCAACTCATGACCCCAAGATCAAGGGTCGCATATCCTATCAACTGAGTCAGCCAGGGGCCCCCAAGAGTATTGAGTATTCTTTACACTAATTTTGCACCCCTTTTAAAGTCTGAAATTATTCCAAAATGAAAAGTGGGGTTTTTTGGGATTTTTTTTTTAAAGGAGATAGAAAGAGAGAGGAGAGAGGGTGGGAAGGGGCAGAGAGAGAATCTTAGGCAGGCTCCATGCCCAGCGCCGAGCCTGAAATGGGACTTGATCTTACAACCCTGAGATCATGACCCAAGACGAAACCAAGAGTTGGATGCTTAACTGACTGAGCCATCCAGGTGCCCCCCAAATAAGAAGTTTTTAAAAATTAAACACTTTTTGGGCGCCTGGGTGGCTCAGTGGGTTAAAGCCTCTGCCTTCGGCTCAGGTCATGATCTCAGGGTCCTGGGATCGAGGCCCGCATTGGGCTCCCAGCTCAGAGGGGAGCCTGCTTCCTCCTCTGTCTCTGCCTGCCTCTCTGGCTACTTGTGATCTCGCTCTCTGTCAAGTAAATAAATAAAAAAATATATTAAAAAAAACACTTTTTATTTTTCATATTCCACTTACCCATTTGAGAAAGAGAGTGTGAGCAAGTGAGAGGGAGAACATGTGCAGGGGGAGGAGCAGAGGGAGGAGAAGCAGACTTCTCGCTCAAGAGGGAACCTGACACGGGGCTCAATCCCAGGACCCGGGATTATGACCTGAGCTAAAGGCAGACTGTCAACTCACTGAGCCACCCAGGTGCCCCTTTACATTAAAAACTTTTAAACAGGGCGCCTGGGTGGCTCAGTGGGTTAAAGCCTCTGCTTTCGGCCCAGGTCATGATCTCAGGGTCCTGGGATCGAGGCCCGCATCGGGCTCTCTGCTTGGCAGGGAGCCTGCTTCCCCCTCTCTCTCTCTGCCTGCCTCTCTGCCTCCTTGTGATCTCTCTCCCGCTGTGAAATAAATAAATAAAATCTTTAAAAAAATAATAAATAAATAAATAAAAAATAAAAACTTTTAAACAGTCTCATTCCATTGGAACATACAAAAATGTGTCCATTTTATTCATTATTAAATGTATACTACCTAGCCCAGGTCCCTGCACATGGGAGGTGCTCCATATTCACCATGTTAATAGAAGTTGATATTTCCAATGGGATTCTAGACAGATCAATCAGTATTACCCAGCAGAGTAGGTCCCATTTATAGCAAAGTGCTATTACCTTAAGATAAAATATATGCATTTTTAACTTTGAGTTTGTCTCTATAACTAATTCAGACTGCTGGTTCCAGTTACTTGGCTCTGTAAAATCTTCTAAAATAAAGCTAAATGAATAGATGATCCAAAGAGACTTCAAATGTTTGATACATTATAACTAAGGGCTATGAAAATCAGCACCCACGTTTAAAATATTCCCTGGAAAACTAACATATGAAGTACAATTTGTTTAGAGAACTCTCAAGTTGTTTGGTTTTTCTAGTAACTGCTACCAAATGTGTATCATCTGCTGGCCTCCACCTCCCTCATATCCCACAGATATGTCTTCTGAATAACAGACTATCTTATTCAAGTCTCAGGTGAGTCTAAAAATCATCTTTGGTTATTTAATGGTCAAACAAGTCTCATTCTTTTTTTTAAATTATTTGTCAGAGAGAGAGAGAGCACACAAACGGGGGGAGTGGCAGGCAGAGGGAGAAGCAGGCTCCCCACTGAGCAAGGAGCCTGATCCGGGACTTGATCCCAGCACCCTGGGAACATGACCTGAGCCGAAGGCAGACATTTAACTGAGCCACCCCTGTGCCCCAAACAGGTCTCATTCTAAAACTCCTTTCCCAGGGGCATAAGCTAGGCCTCGGACTGCTAATCTGGAGTGGCGGGCCAGGAACAGTGTCTGTACTCTTGCTACTCTTCTAATCCCACCCACCAGTCCCCACTCTTAGGACCAGGAAAAAGACAAGGAGGAAGATGATTCATTAAGAGACAACCCATGGCAAGATGGATCACTCTCTCTTTGGCTAACCATAACTCCTATCCCTTTATACCAGGGTTTCTCAACATCAGCACTACTGACATTTGGAAGCAGATAATTCTTCATATGGGGGCTGTCCTGTGCATTGTAGGATATTTAGCAGCATCCTTGGCCTCTACCCATTAGATGCCAATAGCTACAACAAAAATGTTTGCAGACATTGCCAAATGTCCAATGGTTAGGAAAGGGAGAAGAGGGTGTCAAAATTGCTTCCCCCTCTGTCCTCCCACTCTTAAGAACCACTGTCTTACAAAAACATTATCAGGCCAGTGTCCCCTTCTCCCCCCCCCAACCCCCCCCCCCGCTGTTGTTTCTTGGTTTAATGCTGACTAGCACGTAGTCTCTTTGAGTATCAGGCATCCAAATACCAGCTCTTTCATGGGGGAACACTTTTGCTGGTTTACTGAAAAGCCCCACAAATCTTCACAGTGCCCAGGAGAGGGAAGTCTGAATCTGTCCCTACTTCCCATCCCTCAACCTCAATCCCAACCTCAGCCCTGCCCAGCAGGGGACCCTCCTGGGAGCACTGACAAGATAGCTTAAGCCCCAAACATCTTCCAAAGCATCCACTCGACCCCCCAGACATTCACATACCTTGCCCTACCAACGAGCACCTCTAACCACCAAAGGAGAGTCTGGTGGGAGGACAAGTCAAATAAATGATGCCTCTGTCCAAAAGAAGGGGACACTGCTATTCAAAAATCTCTGCATTCAAATTTGGTAAAGTGTTAACATTTGATGAATCTGGATCCAAAGCATATAAGTATTCTTTGCATCGTTTTTGCAACTTTTCAGTAAATCTGAAATTATTATTTTTTAAATGAACCTCAGGGGTGCCCTGAGTGGCTCAGTTAGTTAAGTGTCTGACTCTTGACTTCAGCTTGGGTTGTGATCTTACGGTTGTGGGACTGAGCCCCATGTCCAGCTCCACCCTAGGCATGGAACCTGCTTGGGATTCTCTCTCTCGCTCTGTCCCCTCCCTGCTTGCTTGCTTGCCTGTGTGTGCGAACTCTCTCTTTCAAAAAAAAAAAAAAAAAAGCTGAAACAACAATCTTATTGGAGTAATGAAGATGTTCTAAAACTAAATTATGGTGATGGGCGCACAACTTGGTAAATTAACTAAGAACTGTTGAATTGTACACTTAAAATGTGTGGATTCTACAATCCATAAATTATCACAATAATCTTTTTCTTAAAAAAAAAAAAAAGACCCCAGTATTTCCCTGTACTACAGGTTAAAGATGACAGCCACAATGTCAATGCGGCTGGAAAGAAGCCTCTAAGAAAGATATACAGGGAAGGAATCTATCCCAGCAGTGAACTGGTCGTGCCCCCGCTTCGCCCCCCCAACCATGATTAACAATTCCAGGAAATTAGGAACGATCCACACTGTTATCTACTAACCATCCAATTACAGCAAAATAGCCTCTAAAAAGTAGCTCAAGGATTTCCTAAGTGGTGTTTTTATTTAAAATCTACTTCAAATAGTTCTTATTAATTTCTAACTGTATGGATATCAAAGCAGAAAGCCCACTCAACTCTACTGAGCAACTACTTTGCACAAGGCACGTGGCCACTTCAAATGTGGTCTGTTATTCAATTCCAACCATCATCTTCCAGATTTTCAACTTAATGTTCTTCTGTGGTAAGCAGATACCACTAGCAAAGAAATTCTTACATTTTAAGACTGAAGTTCTAAATCTCTAGCTTCCAGACAAGTTGACACATTTTGGGGGGGGGGGGTAAATGAATCTGTGTTTTAGTTTAGACCTGGACTGGGACCCTGAACTAATTTCCGTGCTAAGTTTAAAAACTTTTTTTTAAAAATTGAGATACAGTTCACATGCCATAAAATTCACTTTTATTGTGTTTTTTTTACAATGCGATGGGTTTTAGCATATTCACAAGATTGGTCAACAATCTCTACTATCTAATTCTAGAATATTTCATCACCTTCAAAGAGACCCTATTACCCATTAGCAGTCACTCACTATTCCCTCTTGAGAGTACATCTCCCTAAGTGGCTGATAACCAATAATCTACTTTCTTTCTTTATCTACTTTCTTTTTTTTTTTTAAGATTTTATTTATTTATTTTAGAGAGAGAGGGAGAGAGAGAGTGCGAGCGGGGGGAGGAGCAGAAGGAGAGGAACAAGCAGACTCCGCACCGAGCATGGAGCCTGATTCAGGGCTCAGTCTCATTACCCTGAGACTATGACCTAAGCTGAAATCAAAGCTGGGTGGCTCAGTGGGTTAAGTCTCTGCCTTCGGCTCAGGTCATGATCTCAGGGTCCTGGGATCGAGCCCCACATCAGGCTCTCTGCTCAGCAGGGAGCCTACTTCCTCCTCTCTCTCTGCCTGCCTCTCTGCCTACTTGTGATCTCTATCAAATAAATAAATAAATAAATCTTTAAGAAAAANTCTTTAAGGAAAAAAAAAAAGAGCTGAACATTCAACTGACTGAGCCACCCAGGTACCCCCAATAATCTACTTTCTGTGATAAACTTCTTTCTCTCCTACTTATTTTCCTTTGGAAACAGCATTTATACAGATTAAACACAAATTTCACTTAGTCACAGATTTTGGTAAAATATATATCTATCTCATACATATATAAATCTATCTCATACATAAATGAGTTAAAAGGTGAAACAGCAGCAGCTGATGCTTAACTGACTTAGCCACGCACGTACCCCCCGAACTTGGAGGTTATAACGTGTCTTTGTGTCTCATTCTCCCCATGCCAAATGTTCAGCTGCTGTTGAACACTAGAAGTTCACCTTTAAAACTGACAGATGAGGGGTGCCTGGGTGGTTTAGTCGGTTAAGCCCCCAACTCTTTGATTTTGGCTCAGGTCATGATCTCGGGGTCATGATACTGAACCCTGCATCAGGCTCTGTGCTGGGTATGGATCCCTCCTTAAAATTCTCTCCTCCACACCCCCGCCCCGGCCTCCACCACCCCCGCTCACATATGCATGCACTTGCTCTTGAAACAAAACAAAAAAATTGCCAAATGATTCAAGAAAATTAAACTGAATCCAATTCAGAGCACCTCTTATAATTATTACAGAAAGTCTGAGATATGGTAAAGCCAGGGGCTGGTCATCAGAGCTTAGGGTTTTAAGGCCACAGGCTAGGGGGGCCTGGGTGGCTCAGTCAGTTAAGCTTCTGCCTTTGGCTCAGATCATGATCCCAAGGTCCTGGGATTGGAGCCCTGTATCAGGGGGGTCCCTGCTCAGCTGGAAGCCTGATTCTCCCTCTGCCCCTTCCCCCATTCGTGCCTTCTCACTCACTTTCTCTCTCTCAAATAAATAAATGAAATACTTAAAAAAAAAAAAAGCACCTGGATGGCTCAGTCATTAAGCGTCTGCTTTCGGCTCAGGTCATGATCCCAGGGTCCTGGGATCGAGCCCCACATTGGGCTCCCTGCTCGGCGGGGAGCGTGCTTCTCCCTCTCCCATTCTCCCTCCTTGTGTTTCCTCTCTGTCAAAAAATAAATAAAATCTTAAAAAAAAAAAAAAAAAAGCCACAGGCTAGATTTCTAGTGTGGTCTAACCATACTCCACATCCCCCATTTGGTGTGTCTTGGGAGAATTTAAGATCCGATGGCTAATGCAGCAGAAGGTCCTAGAGAGACCTCGAAGCAGACCCCTGAGAATCAGTCCCAGTCAACAGGCTAAATGGGAAATACTGCTGATACAAAAATAATCCTCCTGCATACCGTCACCAAATCCCTTTTTAGCCAGATACCCCATGAAGCCAAGACTGAAGCTGCTATAACTTAAGACTTTCTTGTTCCAGTCAGATGCAAAGTTGTTGTGATAATAACAAATACAGACTCAGTGTTCACTGTGTGCCAGGCCCAGTCCTAATCACCCTCCATGCATTAATTCATTTAATCCCTAGATTCGTGAGAGGACACTGGGACACAGAGACATTAAGCCACTTGTCCAAATCACACAGGGAAAGGTGACAGAACAGGAATGCAACCCCAGGCAGTCTGCCTCCATGTATTTAATTACTAAGATATATTGCCTCATGCCAGTCAAGACTCAATTACTAGACAGGTAATTCTTTTAAATCCCGCTCATAAGAATCTTCAGTAATTACTGATTTACACTCATTTTAGAATGCATTTTCCTTTCTACTTCCCACCAATAGCCTCTACTGAGGGCAATCAGGAGAAGGTACTGAAACTGAAGTTTCCAGGAAGAATGGCATAATTCAAGACACAAGTTATACAGCTGAGCCCTGGCTGGGGTGCTACATTCTCTTCAGTGAAGTAATTTTGGGGTGTGGGTTTAGGCAACAACACAAACTTGCAGGAATTTATAAAGATTACTGCTTTTTTGTTACTTGGAATGCATACAACTTAAATACTGAAGTGTTTCATACAGTAATGCTATCAACTTGATTAACATTCCAACAAACTAGGTCTTCACCTATTTTTTCCACCCGAGTCTCACAAATAGTCTTCCCATCCTCCAAAACATAAACTTTCCCTGTTGATCTCATTTTAGTCAAAAGACAGATACCAATTCAGATTTGGCTTCCTTCACATTATCTTCAGAACCACCCTGGACATCCTGGTATCTTCAAAAACCCACATTCTCTTAACTTTGTTGACACAAAAAACACCATTTCATAAAATTTCATTCCCCTCTGCACCAGCAAAGGCCAGTGTCTGAAAGAATTTTCATATTAGGTGATAATGACATCTTTTCTTTCCACTTTATGAATCAGGCTGATTCTGTCACACAGCCTAGTCATCTTTGGCTGAAGAAGGCCACCAATGCTAAAACAGTTGAGTAAAACTTCCAGAGAAATGAATTCTTGGTCCAGAGCTATCCTTTATAAGGGCATTTTATTTTATTTTTAAAGATTTTATTTATTTATTTGACAGACAGAGACACACAGCGAGAGAGGGAACACAAGCAGGGGGAGTGGGAGAGGGAAAAGCAGGTGTCCCGCTAAGCAGGGAGCCCATGTGGGGCTCAATCCCAGGACCCTGGGATCATGACCTGAGCTGAAGACAGAAGCTTAACAACTGAGCCACCCAAGCACCCTATAAGGGCATTTTAGTAAACATGAGGTTGAATGAGAAGAGACAACAAACATCACACCTGCAAAGAGAAGGAAATAAAATGCTAATTTCTGTAGAACAACTAACAGCTTGAAAGAGCTAGTACTCAACAACTGGGCAACCACTGAAAGGGATCAAACCTCTAAAACAATGCTTCTTACTCCCCCAAGTCCCAGTGCAATGGCACATACAGCAAAAGGAGATAATATTCACCCTCAAACCGCAGGGACTTGGACAACAAAGAAAGCCCAGGGTATATGACGCTGCTAGAAATACCTTCCCCAGTACAGGTAGAATAAAAAACCCCGCCTCACAGTGTTTGCTGGCTTTCTACTTCTAGACCGAGACAGAGAAGGTATACTGGAAGACCTCTGCTGGAAATGAATTGCCCAGACAGACAGCCGCTGGCTAGGTTTTGCCCTGAGTCCTCTTGGCCACAATGCTCAGTACTGCTGTAGAGTGTCCTACTGTCTGGTGCCTCCATGAAAGCACTAGAAAAGGGCTAGAGGGGCCTTGGACATCATCCAGGACAACCTCTCTAAGGCACACATATCCCGCAATATTTGACAAAGCAAGCTGGCAGAGGGCTCCTTTATTCCCTTCCCCTAGACTTACAAGTGTCAGTAAATGATAAATAAAAAGACATTTCAGATCAAGAATCAGGATAAGCAAAGAATTGTTAAAAAAAAAAATTCAAACCAGAGCATTCAATAGAAACCTCCTCAGAAGCATATACACAGATTCTACTCAGAGGTGTCCAGCTGATGGTGATTCAGAATCTGTACCAATCTGGTCTATAAGTAAAACCCAGAGGGTAGGAGAATGAATGAATAGACAAAGATATTCATCTTCCATAAACACCCGCTTTAGGCACTTTGAGAAGGACTTCTCTCACATTCTTACATCTCTCATAAGATTCTGTACTGTTACTGGGAGACTGAACCACATCCATTTCCTCAAAGAATATCCAGATATAAAAATAAATTTATTTTCCTAGAATTATGATTGGAAATTACTGACATGCAGAAGGGAGTGCTTACTAGGTACCAGATCCTACGCTAAGTGTTCTGTACACATTATTCACTAAATGTAATGTCACTCCTCAAGAAGTTTCCCTCACCAACCCATAAAAAATTGCCCCATCACGCATTATTTTAATACCCTGCTCAATTATCTTTACAGAACTCAGCACTATCATATATTATATTGTTTTAAATTTGTCTACTTGCTTATGCCCTGTCTCCCATCACTAAGACAGAAGTTCTATATGTCTTGTTTACTGAAGGATCTCAAGCATCCAGATAGGTGCCTGACACCTATTCATGAATGTATGATCTCAGTTAGTCCACACCAGAGCCTCATGAAGTACTGGTAACAGAGGGAAATGAGGCTGAAGGGGCTAAAGAAACCTGCCAGAGACAACCCAGCTAGGAAGCAGTATCTGACTGCAGAACCTATACTCTTTGCTGTGCTGTACTACCTAGCTACAAAAATTCCCCTAGAGATCCCATTCTCAAAAATCTTTCCATCAAAATGACTTGTACACATCCTGAGTTGGGGCAAAGATTCTAAGAAGGATGCTGAGTGCATCATGAAATCTACACAGTTCAGGGAGAGGATTCTGTTGTGTGGTAGTGCTAGCAGTATGCCCTGTGTCCCATGACTAGGGGAAGAATAAAAAGCTACAAAAGGAGGTGACTGAATAAGGATATGGTGCTACCTCCTTATGGCATTATTCCAGTGAATATTAAAAATGAGATCACATAAAAATTTGGAATTTGAGAGAACACTCCATAGGATCTATGAATACCACATAATGTCTGTCACCTTTCTTGGTCTAAGCTCCTGGAAGACAGAGGCTGTCTCTTATTTGTATTTCTACACAGAGTACCTTATGGTACACATGCATAAGGATAGCTACCTGTCAAAACAGCCTATTTCACCCTGAAAGAATTTTGGCCCAGCTCGTGCTTTGTTCTGGTGTCTCATTCACCAGGCAGGGGTCAGTCAACAGGGATCTGGGAGCCCCAAGAATGTTCACAGAATGTGTGCGGAGCAGAGATGTCAAAAGGCATACCCTCGCAGTACTGCTTGTGTAAATGAACATTTTTCCAGATATGGCTCCTAAAGAAATCCTGCCTAGGATAAACCTTGTTTTTAAAGAAGGCTGTCCTGGTTCTATTCAACACTTCTCTTTAAGGGGCTAGGAACTTCACAAGGATTTTTTGTTGGGAGAGAGGGAAGAGGCAGTTAAAACACAATACTGTTATTTTCTAAGATGGAAGATCAAATAGCTCTGATAAAAAGTAACACCCCTCTAAGAGAAAGACAGTTGGGAAAATGGTACTAAAGAGAATGGCATGGCATGTGCCATGGCTCCCCTTTTTATGTTTCCACCACTCATAGTATTATTTAGCACAGTGGCAAAGAAATTAATGATTATTCACTGGTAACAAGATGTTCATGAATTACATGAGTGTTCAATTAGGACAGTCAGAATGGAATCAACCATAAGCATAAAGATTGGGACCTTCACTCTTCTCTCAAAATATTGGTAGGTGGCACAGTTTCTGACACATAATATCTATTAAATGACTGGCTCAATGATGGACAATGAACAAATCAGTCAATAAGAACTCTGTCAAGGGGGTATGGTCTTAATCCAGTAATTCTCTGAGGATATAAAAGCATTTATTCTACTAACAATAGGTATGGCTACGCCAAATTTCCTCTAATTAGTGCTTTCTCCCAAGGATTTACAGCATGTCATTCCCATACCCATAAGGGGAGAACATGGCCAAAGAAGGGAGAAGGTTAAGTGTAATGAGCCATGCTGAATGAAACAAAGCTGATGAAAGGGCATCAGGCTCTAAGACAGGAAGAGTTCTCATGTAATATTACTCTTCTCTGGCAGAGCCTTAACGGCTCTTACCCTTAAGGGCACACCGCATTCACAGTTAAGTACAAGCAGTGGGTACATACAAATCAACGGTATCATTAAGTTTCTTTCTCCCACTTGACAGATGAAGGAACCTAGGACACCACAAAGAAAATAACTTTCCCCAAAGAAATACCATGACAAGAAGGTTCTATTTACTTCATAATTCCTTCCAAAACTACCAGGCAGGGTTCAGTTAAAAGTCCAAATGACAGTTCTAGATGGCAAGCTGAATACATCTAGATGTTTCAAACATAAGGTAAGTATAGACTCAGATTCACCAGCTCTGACTATATACAGCCAAGAACTTGCATACAAAACTCCAATTTGTAAAGAACCATGATGAATGCAATACACACGAACAAGCCACTCCTCTCTCCTCCCTGATGGCCCCCTTGAAAAAGCAGCACATGCAGGCAGGACCTGAGTGCCACAGGAGTTTCCATCAGTGGTCTTCACCCTAGGTCTGGATGTAAGTACTGATCTAGAATTCCTGTGCCAGGCAGATCCTTGAGATGACAGACAGTCAAGGATCATTCTCTGCATTAGGATCTCAGTATCAATCACACTCCAAACCTGTCATTTTTTCCCATCTACTGTCTTTGTCATTTAGTCCAACTGCAACTGGGCTCTAGTTTTTAAAATACACTTGTGTCCATTAACTCTACTTGTAGAGCAACCTTCCCAGCTTCTTCTAAAGTTTCTCCTCACAACCACTTTGGGTTGGAATGCAGTATGCTCCAAATACAGATTTCTGGTACCTTTCCAAAGTTTAATCATTTGAAACCCTCCCTCCCCATACATAAAAAATATATCCTTCCAGCATCATTTGACCGAAGTATAAAGCAACCTGGTTGGCCTCCATGCATCCGATGGCATCTTCCAAGAGTGAAAACTCCACGCAGACATAGCCATAGTCGTAACCTGGGGACAGCATTTAAATACAGACGGGAGTGGTGTTAGTGCCTTGCAAACACAAAAGACACACTTAAATCCCCTGTTTCTGAACCCCTTAACACAAGCCCTCCCAACTAGTCCCTCCCTCCCCTATACTAGGCAAAGCTGCTACCCCAAACAGAAAAAAGTACTGAAGGAAAATCTGGATGTTTCTGGGCTTTGAGAGTCACTCCAAAATGGCTTTTTCTATTAACCAAGAAGATTTGCCCTCTTTAGCACTGATGGTCTGGTGAGGGTGCCCCAGAATTAGGTAATCCCACAGAAAGTTCAAGTGGGGACCCAGAACATTTCACCATAGGCTGAATCTTCTGGAAAAACAAAGTCAACAAGAACAGGAAAGTATCTGGAAAAAAAAAATGTATCCCGAGAGAGGAAGGAGAAACAATTATCCCAAAGCTAAGCTAATAGTCACCACTTTTCAAGCAGAAACCACCTTCAAAGACAGAAGTGCTGACAGACTGAGGCAACTATTCTGTTTGGATACCACAGGAGGCTTCTGGTTGGCAGGGGAGAGACCATTTCAGGTCTCTTCTTTTTTTCCTTGTTTCAACTCAAGTCATAAACCAACTTAAATCTTTATGAAAGGAAGAAGGTGTAAAAGCATAAGTAAGTACAAATAGTTGGGTCCAAAACTGTGCTTGTGCACAAAGACTGGCAGTAGAGCAGGCTGGGGGAGAGACAGCAGTTGTTAGCAATCAGTACATGGTCAAGAACTGTATAAACCATTAGAATTATGAAACACCCTTCACTTTTCTCCTAAGCAAGTGTCATTTGCAACTCTCATGACCCATGAGATTGGGAACTCATGGGATTTACAGGCTGCTGAGTTCTAATGTGAACCCATCCTCTAATTTCCTGGATACTGGCACCACATGACAACAAAAACACACTTGGCAATGCAATGCTCCACAGATGGCTTCCATGCTTCCTCCACTGCCTCGCAGGATAAAGAAGTTCATCTTTAGGAGTGATGCTGTGCAAACGAACAGCAAGAAAAAGATGCAGTTTGTTCAGATGAGAAATAAAACTCAGGGGAAGAGAAACAACACAGGACCCAAGCCAATTTTGAGCACAGAGTATATATAACAATAGGAAACTGAATATCATTAGATCAAGGTATCAAAGACCAAAAAAATAAAAACAAAACGAACAAAAACTAGACCAACAGAAAATATAACTTAAAAACCAGACCAAATTTGGTGAGACGGGTTGGATTCCTTGTCACATGGAATGAACGGTCTAAAATGTTTTATTATGATAATAATAAAACTGTGACTTCAGACTTATTAAACACTCCAAATTAAATTCTCCAATGTTATAATGGTATAGGCTGATTCTTGCTTAGAATTTTAGGAAATGACCAGGAAGAAGAAAACAAATCTACTAGAAATCCCAGCATCACCTTAGGCTGAGAGAGATATTTTCTATTTGATTTTACAGCTTTGACTAACACAGATCAAAACTAAACACTGCAACCTCTACTTAAATTTACCACAAAATCAGCCTCCTCTGATTAGTAACCATTTGAAGAAATGCAACTACTTTAAAAAAACAGTATATATATTTTTATATATCCTATTAACAACAGAAATTGTCTTGTTAGTTAATTCCTTTCAAGTGGATTTTCTTGATCAAACTTAGTGAACTTCTCCTACAGAAAACATTCTGCATTTTGGGGACCCCTGGGTGGCTCAGCTGATTAAGCGTCTGACTCTTGATCTCAGCTCAGGTCTTCATCTCATCAGGGTCATGAGTTCAAGCCCCATGTTGGGCTCCATGTTGGGTGTGGAGCCCACTTAAAAAAATAAATGAAAAAAAGAAAGAAAGAAAACATTCTGCATTTTGTAAAGTACTCAGAATGTTCTTGGGAAACACTAGAATAGCAGAAGCAAATAAGGTGCTTTTTATCAGCAAATATCTACTGCAAACACTCAACTGCTTGTCCACAATCAGAAAGGAGTAGTCATGGAACAAGCAGATAAACTCTCAAGTATCTTGGTTACCTCTACAGAGCATATCAAGGCCCAGGTGTGTGGAACTCAACCCTCTCTACAGCTGCCCAAATGAAAAACACAGGAACTAACACCACATTGGAAAAGCCCTGAGTTTCCTTTCTGTACTTAGAGAAGTAACTATTGTGGCCCAGAAGAGCTCACAGAATCTGTGGACAAAGAGAAAGATTTATGACAACACTCATACTTTACTGAAGAATAAACAAGACTTTGATACTACAATCACTGGGAAGGAAAAGATACAGTTTGCAAGAGACATTACAAGCATCTCTATACATCAATTCTGCAATACATATGCTAACAATGTACTTCAGACTGAATGTTAAATCCACAAGCCCAACTTTCAATTTCTTCTGCCTGAAATTTTAGCTATTAAGTAGTAACAAAAATTTAAGGTTTAATTATAATACCTAAAACTTAAAAAAAAAAAAAAGGATCCAATCTTGATCTTAGGCATTTTGTGTGTCTAAGACTGACAGTTGTACAAGGTTTTCCAGGAACTGCCCAAATGGACAACAGTACTAAGTAATACTTACAGAGCACTTGTTGGTGCAAGGCTGCATTCTGAACACTTTACATACACTAATTAAATCCCCACAAGACTACCCTATGAGGTAAATACTATTAACTTCATTTTACCATTGGGAAGCAGACAAAGAAAAATAAGTAATTTGCTCAAAATCACCTCAGCGCTAAGTAACAATATGGGCTCAGAGCCAGGGAGTCCACATTCAAATTGATGCTGTTAACTGCTATGCTGATAGCCTCTCACCCTTTTTTTTTTTTAAAGATTTTATTTATTTTTTTGACAGAGAGAGACAGAGTGAAAGAGGGAATACAAGCAGGGAGAGTGGGAGAGGGAGAAGCAGGCTCCCTGACGAGCAGGGAGCCCGATGCAGGGCTTGATCCCAGGACCCTGGGATCATGACCTGAGCCAAAGGCAGACACTTAATGACTGAGCCACCCAGGCGCCCCTAGTCTCTCACCTTTTAATAAAATCCTAGACTGATACAAGTAATCTGAATTCTGAATTTTACTAAGCCCAATCACAGAAAGGGTCCCACATGCCCAAGCACAAATAAGACTGTGCCTTACCAAGTGCCAACCATGTCTGTAGTTGAGAAATACAGAAATCTGCAGCACACCAGTTACCCCTATTCTAAAATACCTATAGCAGAACCTTGTGCATGGACCGAAGTATGCAAGTTAGAAAGCATTCACACCCATGGACTGCTATGCTGGCTACCAAAAGTCTTCTGCAAAGACAAAAACCCAAAAGTCTTGTTGTAATGATAGCTATAAAAATTACAATACAGCAAGATACTTGATATGGGATATTTAATATAGCATATTTTAAAAATTTTAAAAATGAGGACAATTATATAAAATATATATAGGAAAAAGAACAAGAATTAAATACTATGAAGTCACATCTAACTCAGAGGTTAGAGATAAAAGTCTGCATATGAGATGAAAACCATGCATTGTCAAAATCATACTCGAACACCCCAATGTGAAGAACAACATACCATCTCTCAATATACGTTAAGTCCAACACTGCCAGTTTTTCCTCCAGCGTCGCAACAGATCGCTTTTCTTTTGGTTGACACCAGATGAAGAGGCTGGCTTGCATTTAAGGACCATAATGTATGAAAAACATATCACTTTAAATAACAGAATCACAGCTAGCACAGTGAATGCTCACACTTAGGGAAACTTGGAAGACAGAGACTAACTGAAGCCACAACTGAGTCACATCCCACCTCTCATGCTCACTCCATAAGAGGGAAGATGGGGTCAGAGAGAGGGGTTGAGCAAGCACAGGTGAATATACGGAAATCTGAAAATGATGTAATGCAACACAACTGTATACAAACATGATTACAGTGGTTGTACTGTTACAGTGGGATAATTGGGGATTTCTTTTTAATTCCTCAAATGTAATTTTATAATTCACAGAATAAGTTCTAGTAGATCTATTCCACCCACAGACCTAAACATTCTGAAAACGACCAACCAACCTTGCATTCAGAATTGCTATGAATTATATGGGATCATTAAGATAGTAACGTTGGCATTAACAGTCCCACAGACAGATTCTGACCTAAGGAGTAAGAAATTTTTTTATTATCCTTTTCTTCTACCCCCACAAGCTAGGAAGAAGTCTGGTGGGCTGATGGGTCTTTGTGCTTACTTATATGACTATTAAAAAGCATATTTTACTCCATTTTCTAACCTAACTAAATGTATAGATTTCTCATAAAAATGTGAATGCTCCTTACAGGTTTGTTTGTTTGATGGCAGCTGAGAAGGATGAGAACAGGAAAAGAAGGAAATATATAAAGGTAATGTTAAAATTTCAATTCTTCTTCACATTCATGAATCATATGATTGCCTATCACCCAAAAAGTATCTGTGATAAAAGCTAACAGGTGCTTAAGGGGGAACAAGATATGAAAACAAAGCCTTAATAATATCCAGTATCTTTTCATCTCAGCTCCTAAAAAAGCTGACTCAGAGATGCTGACAAACATGGCTCTTAATTGTTCAAGTCAACTGTAACGTCTATACCAACCCTTGCTTTTATAATAATTACACAGCAATATTTACTTAGGCAAATGAGATGAGCAGCCCTCAGATGAAACTAGTCTAGAAAAACCCAACTAACATAAACAAGTCCAGCTGAATTTCCCATTAGGAGGACTGATTTACATTGATAAAGCCAAGAATATACATACCAACTATGAAATGTAAAAAAAAGGAATCAGGATTTTAAAGGACACAGGCAGAGGGGAAGCACGATCAGCCCTGAGTAATCTACAGAACTGCTGAATCACTATACTGTATACCTGAAACTGAACTACACTGGAATTAAAAAAAAAAAAAAGACAAGGAAACAGGTTTCTTTATTTTATTGGGTATCCTTCAGGGAAAAGAAAACAGATTTTTTTCCCCTCTAAACAAGGATTATTATTTCTGTGGGAATAAAGCATTATGAATATAAAGAGTATCACAAAAAATCTTAATAGAGATTCAAGAGGGCCATATTTTAATAGGTCCTATTTTCATAATTCTATTTCACTGGGCTACAGACTTTTAGAAATAAAATATTATCGGGCGCCTGGGTGGCTCGGTGGGTTAAAGCCTCTGCTTTCGGCTCAGGTCATGATCTCAGCGTCCTGCTTCCTCCTCTCCCTGTCTCTCTGCCTGCCTCTCTGCCTACTTGTAATCTCTCTCTGTCAAATAAATAAATAAAATCTTTAAAAAATATATTATCAAGTAGAGATTTTAAGCAAAAACCAAAACAAAATCAATACAGTTATATGAATTCCTATCAATGGAAATAATACAACAAAGAAAGCGGATGTGCAGGATTTCTTTTTTTTTTCTCCTTCAAAGTCCCCGATTTTTTTCAAAAATCCCCAATGTACAAGATTTCTAACAGGTACTTTGCTCTGTTAAAACTTCAAGTGGGGGGCGCTTGGGTGGCTAAGTCAGTTAAGCAGCTACCTTCAGCTCGGGTCATGATCTCAGGGTCCTGGGATCAAGCCGGCTCTCACCAGGGAGTCTGCTTCTCCCTCTGCCCCCACTCCTGCTCATGCTCTCTCTCCCTCACATAAAATCTTCAAAACAAAGCAAAAAATCTCAAGTGAATATGCATTAGGAAAACTTGGAAAATATCTGATTTATTTGTCAACCTACTATCTGGGAAGAACACAATCGGATTCCATGAAATACATCATTTCGGGGGCCTGGGTGACTCAGTGGGTTAAAGCCTCTGCCTTCGGCTCAGGTCATGATCCCAGGGTCCTGGGATCGAGGCCGCATCGGGCTCTCTGCTCAGCAGGAAGCCTGCCTCCCTGCCTACTTCTGGTCTTTCTCTGTCAAATAAAAATTAAAAACAAAACAAAACAAAAAAAAAGTGTTTAAAAAAAAAGAAATACATCATTTCGACATCTTATAAGCACTTTCAATCCACTCCCCCTCAACTACTCACATAAGGCTTGCTGGTTTATAATAAAAGATTAAATGAGGAAGATACACAGTCATGATTACTTGCTAAAGTTCTGAAAACTGCATATGGTTCTATTTGATTTAGTGCTCCATCTGTGCCAACTGGTTATTTAAAAAAAGGGAGGGTGGTGGTTGTATTTTCAAGTAGTTTTCAAAGTCCAAAATTAATCTTAGGGTCACTTCTTCTTAATGATGGTTCTCTGGACCCAGGATATCATTTGTTAGGAAATTCTCACCCTTATTTAATTCATTTTCATTCCAATGACATTAACAATCTTATGTGGGCACAGTGGAGGAGGGTGTCCTTGACCTCAGAGAGTAGGGTTTGTGTTTTTTTTTTTAAGATTTTGTTTATTTATTTGAGAGAAAGAGAGAGAGAACTAGCGGTGGAGAGGGGCACAGGGAGAGAGAAGCAGACTCCCTGTTAAGCAGGAAGCCAGATGCAGGGCTCAGTCCCAGGACCCAGAGATCATGACCTCAGCCGAAGGCAGAAGCCCAACCGACTGAGACACCCAGGCGCCCCCAGCTCTTTTCATTTCTCTATCTCCAACACTAGCATGATACCTGGTACACAACGGTGCTCAGTAAATATCACAGCAATTGTAATGAGTTTCTTCACTGGAGCAACACACAAAAAAAGTAACTTCTCCAGTTTGTACATATGCAGAAGCTAACTCATCATGTGCTTTCAGTTGAGCCACTTCTCTCTGGGCCTGGATTATCCATATGTCAAGTTGCAATGTTGGTAACTCCTTTGCAGGGTGGTTTCAGAGTACACGAGATAATGCATTTCAGCACCCCCATGTTTCTATTACAAAGCATTATCAGGGACTAAAGATCAGATAGTACCTGTGCTGGTGCTCCTCACGTATGACCCAGTATTCAAATTTTGGCACTGATGAATTGCCCCCACTGACTTCTAGTTTATTCTAAGAATGTATCTGTTTGAGAAAGACAATTATCATATGATCTCTCTGATATGAGGAACTTGAGGGGCAGGGTGGAGGGTCGTGGGGAGTAGGGAAGGAAAAATAATGAAACAAGATGGGATGGGGAAGGAGACAAACCATAAGAGACTCCTAATCTCACAAAACAAACTCAGGGTTACTCGGGGGTGGGAGGGTAGGGATAGGGTGGATGGGTTACAGACATTGGGGAGGGTCTGTGCTATGGTGAATGCTGTGAAAGGTGTAAGCCTGATGATTCACAGACCTGTACCCCTAGGGCAAAAAAAAAAAAAAAGAATGTATCTGTTTCCCCCATAGATCACAAAGCTATTTTCATTTCAAGTGGGAAAAAAATATGGCCCATAAACATCTGTCCCATTGTCTGGACCCTAGTACAAATAAGCACACAAGTCACCACTGTTCTAAGGGGCTCTGGGAAGGTTACACAAAGAGAGTGGCTTCTGAGCTGGAGCTGCTCAAGCTGAGAAGAGATCATACTGCTCCAGCTACTTACCTATACCAGAAATAAAATAGCATCCACAGAAGGGTCAGACTACTGTTATTCTCTGAGACTCACACTATGACCAGACCATAAGCCTATGTCACCTGTATCTTGTAACAAAAAACTGATGCCCTGCTAAACATACCAGATACCAGCCAGATCCACGTTTGGGATCCCCATCTATGGTAATATAGAAAGATATTTGGTCTCTGCTCTAGTTTCCTGGCATGGAGTTCTTAAAACTCCTGGAATTTCCTGAATGATATGGGTGATATGAGTGCCTGTTGTTCTAATAAGGTGGGCTCTTGGGTGGGCTCCTAGATAGCATTAGGATGGGGCCAGGTGATCAGAATGTCCAAGCCTTGATCAGAAGCTTGGAACTTTTAGCCTTACCCCTCCAATGTGCAGGGAGGGGAAAGGAATTAGAATTTAAGCTAAGCACCAGCAGCCATAATGATTTAATCAATAATGGCTGCATAATAGAACCTCCCATAAAACCCCCCTCAAATGATGGAATTTGGAAAGCTTCCAGATTGGTAAAAGCACCCACACACAAATGTGTACAATTTTCTCCACTTCTTGTCTGATCATTTCCTGTAACAACCATGAAAAGACCGGTTTCATTTTAACTTGAAAATCAGGGGACATCATTAACAATTACTTGCTGACCTCTCTGACCAATAATTATCTCCAAGCATTCATTTAGGTGTTATTTTTTTAAAAGATTTTATTTATTAATCTTTGAAACAGAGAGCACACAAGCAAGGGTAGTGGCAGGCAGATGGAGAAGCAGGTTTCCTGCTGAGCAAGGAGCCAGATATGGGACTGATCCCAGGACCTTGGGATTATGATCTAAACTGAAGGCAGATACTCAACTGACTGAGGCACCCAGCCGTCCCAGGTGTTACTCTTTTTCTAAGTCTGTTGACTCTAAAACTCCTATGTTTGTTATCTTCTAGTGACTTTAGGATTAGAAATAACTGAACACTTTTTGGGATGCCTGGGTGGCTCAGTTGGCTTGGCGTCTGCCTTAGGATTGGGTCATGATCCCGGAGTTCTGGGATCGGGTCCCGCATCAGCCTTCTTGCTCAGTGGGGAGCCTGCTTCTCCCTTTGCCTGTGGCTCCCCCTGCTTGTACTCTCACTCTCTCTCTCTGGAAAATAAATAAATAAAATCTTTTTTTTAAAAGATTTTATTTATTTATTTGAGAGAGAGAGTGAGTAAGAGAGAACATGAGAGGGAGAAGGTCAGAGGGAGAAGCAGACTCCCCGTGGAGCTGGGAGCCTGATGTGGGACTCGATCCTGGGACTCAGGGATCATGACCTGAGCCGAAGGCAGTTGCTTAACCAACTGAGCCACCCAGGCACCCTAAATAAATAAAATCTTAAAAAAAAAAAAAAAAAGAACTGACCATTTTTCATCAAGTTACCCATAGTGGTAAACTTCAAACTTTCAGCCAAAAAAAAAACCCATGATGCATAAGAATTCCCAGATCCCTTAAAAAAAAACTGATTTATAAGATACTGTGACCTATTCAGATGAGTACATGAGTACAGAACACTCATCCCATACACCCATTTTCCACAGAAACCAAAGCCCCTAAGGTCAAAGATTACAATGCTCACCAGCATATCCTCTGCATCTCAACACATTATAACTACTGGTTGGATAAATAAATCAACAAACAATAACATTCTGTAGTAGTTTCAAAGGTAGAGCCATATACTAATCAGAATGGCACATACTTGGTAGGTAACACCAAAGAATGAATCATAAGCTTTTCAAGGTTATAGGGTGCTGTTTTATTTTTAAAATATGAAAATATAACAACATTTTCTAAGCACAGCATAATGAATTGAACTTAGACTAGGGGCAATCAATCAGTAGGCCATTAATATCTGTGCTGAAGCTCTGTTAAATATTCTAAATACCCATGAAAATGCTTTTAAGAAATCAATCTTTATATGACTTGTCAACCAATTTTCAAGGCTTATTTTCTAAAATTGAGATGGAATTTATACCACAAAATACACCCTTTTAAAGTGTACAAGTCAAGGGCACCTGGCTGGCTCAGTAGGTGGAGTATGCAACTCTTGGTCTCAGGACTACGGGTTCAAGCCCCATGCTGGGTGTAGAAATTACTTAAAATCTCAGGAGGTGCCTGGGTGCCTCAGTCAGTTGACTCGGTTTCAGCTTCGGTCATGATCTCAGGGTGGTGAGACCAAGCCCCACGTCAGGCTCCTGCTCAGCGCAGAGTCAACTTGTGCCTCTCCCTCCCCTCCCCTCCCCCACTCTCTCATAAATAAAAATAAAATCTTAAAAAAAAAAATCTTAAGGGGTGCTTGGTCAGGTAAGTGTCTGACTCTTGATTTTGGCTCAGGTCATGATCTCAGGGTTGTGAGATGGAGCCCGTGTCAAGCTCTGCACTGGCTGTGCAGCCTGCCTAAGATTCTCTTTCTCCCATTCCCTCTGCCTCTCCCCAACACCCTCCCCGCCCCCGAAAAAAAAAATCTTAAAAATAAAACAAAATAAATTGTACAATTCAGTAGTATATTTACAAAGTAGTATCACCATGACCACTATGTAATTCCAAGGCTTACACATATATTAGACAAAAGACTTAAATGCTAACATAAGAAACATAGAAGCAGGTAAAAATTGTTTGTTTGTTTTTTAAAGATTTTATTTATTTATTTGACAAAGAGAGACACAGCGAGAGGGAACACAAGCAGGGGAAGTAGGAGAAGGAGAAGCAGGCTTCCCGCAGAGCAGGAAGCCTGATTCGGGGCTCAATCCCAGCACCCTGGGATCATGACCTGAGCCAAAGGCAGACACTTATTGACTGAGCCACCCAGGAGCCCCTACAAATTGTTTTAATTTACATTTTGAGGGTGGAGAATTTAAGATAGAAAGGGTGAGCACAGATCAGATGTTCTGGTACAAGGAGAAAGTTAAAAGAAGACGCCAGTGTATTTTCATATCCTATAAATAGTTTTTACGAATAGCCTCTATCTTCTGCCCATTGAAGGTAATTGTATAATGACTTTTCCTCCGTAGACTGAAGCTGGGGTTCAACTGGCTGTTGCACTTTTCCCTGATTAGTGACCCTTTTATTCTTGCTACTCCAGCAGAAGAAACTCTTTCATGAATTCTACTAAACACCCAAAGGCACAGGAAGCCCCATACAGACTTATGTAACCTCGAAGACTCAGCCAAAGTCACCCGAGCATTTGGCCAAAGAGACAAAGAAGAACTACAAAAGCCAGAAGCAATTCCACCTAGAGAAGAGTGAGGAACTTGGAAAAGCAGGAAGCTGACAAAAGGCTAGAGTTCAAAGACCTTCCCCATCTCAGAGAGGCACATTCCACCTCAGCTAAATAGCTCTGGGGAAGAGGAAATGACCTGCCAATTAAAGCATCTGCTCATCACTGCCATGCTATATTCCCATGCTATCTCTTCTATCATCAGATGTTACATATAGTTTATGTAGAGATCTCTGAGACTACCCAGTCTACCAACCTAAAACCACAAAGATGGTGGTCCTTGTTTCTGAATAAAATGATGCCTTGGGCTGTGAAGATGTTCCATTATCAGTTCTAGACTGAAACTCCAGGGGCGCCTGGGTGGCTCAGTCAGTTAAGTGTCTGCCTTCGGCTTAGGTGGTGATCTCTGGGTCCAGGGACTGAGCCCTGCATCAGGCTCTCTGCTCAGCAGGGTGTCTGCTTCTCCCGCTCCCTCTGTGCTCTCTCGCTCTCTCTCAAATAAATAAAATCTAAAAAATAAAATAAAATTTATAGAATGAAAACTCCATATCCAAAAGTCCCAAGAAAAGGAAGAATGCAGGGAGTCCAATAAAAGTCAACAATGATATTAAAACTTCCCTACCAGCGCTGCAGATTACCATAGCCATCCTTCATAACTTAAGTGGTTTCAACAACTTAAATTGAAGAATGAGTCGGAATATGAAAATGAATTTCATCTTTTTTTTTTAAAAGATTTTTTGGTTTATTTATGAGAGAGAGAGAGAGAGAGCATGAGCAGAGGGGAGGGGCAGAGGGAGAAGCAGACTCCCCGCTGAGGACCCTGGGATCATGACCTGAGCTGAAGGCAGACGCTTAACTGACTGAGCTTCCCAGGTGCCCCAGAAAATGAATTTCATCTTAAGTGTCAGGAAACCTAACTATCCCAAAGAAAAAGGCTGCTTCAGTTAAGCCAGTAATCCGAAAGTATTGCTTTCCAAAACAGTAAAGATTTTATTTGTTTGTTTATGGGGTGGCAGAAGGGGAGGTAGAGGGATAAGGAGACTCTGCACTGAGCACGGAGCCTCATCTAGGTCTCAATCCCACAACCGTGAAATCACAACCTGAGCCAAAACCAAGAGTCACGGACACTTAACCAACTAAACCACCCAGATGCCCCAAGACATTCTTATTTTTAAAGCTTTGCCATCTTTGATTAAGGCTCCTCTGTAAACATCCTCCCCAAATGTGGTACCAAACCCCTGGCTGAAAACAACACCTTCTGAAGTTTTAGAAATGTGATACATAAATGTGATACTTTCCCATTGGCCTATGGTCAGTTTTCCCCTAAGAACTAAAAATATTTACTTGTCTATTCTATAAATGCCAAAAGTACTACAAAAAAAAATGACTGTTTGCATTTTCCAACTCTATTTTTTCTAAATGATGTTAAGCTATTGTGTCTTTAGCTACTCCATGTGGAATATCATAAACCATGCATGTCTTATATCATCAGGGTCAATCCATTTCACAGTGGATTTCTGCCCCTAAAGTGACAGATTCTCTCTGGGTTTTTCTTCTTTTCTTAAAACTTCTATTTTATCAACATGATGGTAAAAACTCAAACCATTTCAATTGTGAAAAATGAAAGGATATGATATGGGCACCTGGATGGCTCAGTGGGTTAATGCCTCTGCCTTCAGCTCAGGTCATGATCTCAGGGTCCTGGGATCGAGGCCCGCATCGGGCTCCCTCCTCGGCAGGGAGCCTACTTCTTCCTCTCTCTCTGCCTGCTTGTAATCTCTCTCTCTGTGTCAAATAAATAAATAAAAAATCTTAAAAAAAAAAAAGAAAGAAAGAAAGGATATGATATAAGCCTGTTATCCAGGGCCACAGAAACTGTGCCCCTTTGTTATGTGAATGCTGACAGACTCAATGCAAGATACGCCTTCTTCCTACCATCACCTCCATTAGCCTTCTAACTTTCCTATGCTAATTAATAAAACAGTACTATAATAATACTGTAACACTTCAGTAAATATGGAGAATTACTTTCTATGTTTGAGACTTATTAGGAAACTTAATCCAGAAGCTGTATCATTTTTTGCTTAAATAATACAAATTCCTTTGGAAAAAGCATCATATAAGCTTATATACCAGATGGCATGTAAATCCATCTAAAAACCAAGAACAATTCTATGTTCAGAAGTTACAGAAACACTGTGGGGCACCTGGGTTGCTCAGCTGGTTGGCCCTCTGCCTTTGGCTCGGGTCATGAGCCCAGAGTCCTGGGATCAAGACCCGTGTTGTGTGCCTTGCTCAATGGAGGAGTCTGCTTCTCACTAAGCCTCTCCCTCCCCCTGCTTCTGCTCTCTCTCTCTCAGAAAAGTAAAGTCTTAAAAAAAAAAAAAGGCATTAAAAAAAGTTACAGGGCGCCTGGGTGGCTCAGTGGGTTAAAGCCTTTGCTTTCGGCTCAGGTCATGATCTCAGCGTCCTGGGATCGAGGCCTGCATCGGGCTCTCTGCTCAGCAGGGAGCCTGCTTCCTCCTCTCCCTGTCTCTCTGTCTGCCTCTCTGCCTACTTGTAATCTCTCTCTCTGTGTCAAATAAATAAATAAAATCTTTAAAAATAAATAAATAAAATAAAAATAAAAAAAGTTACAGAAACACTCTGAGAATGAGAAGAACATTTACCACCATTCCAAGATCTCTGGAAGAAATAGGCTACATAAACAGAAAGTACAACTAAGGGCATAAAATAGCATCAACCCGACTCTAGCTCCTGCCACAGCTCAGTACAGAAGAACTGGTATCAGGCAGGCAAGGCAAGTATTTGCTATGGGCTCCCAAAGCACATAAGCATTAGCCTTTTTGACTTAAAGAAGGTCCACCTGGTTGCTAAATCTCTTAACCGTACCAAAAAGTTCTAGAATAAAGAATATAATCAATTTAATGCAATGGTTCTCCCAATTGAGGGCACATCAAAATCATGCCTATGACTTGTTAAAGCAAAGATGGCTGGGCCTTGCCCCCGGAGTTTATGATCTGGTAGGTCTGAAGGGAGACCGAAGAACTTGTATTTCTTTCTTTCTATTTCCTTTTTTTTTTTGTCAGAGAGAGAAAGCACACAAGTAGGGGGAGCAGTAGACAGAGGGAGAAGTAGGCTCCCTGCTGAGCAAGGAGCCCAATGTGGTACTTGATCCCAGGACCCTGGAATCACGACCCAAGCCCAAGGCAGAGGCTTAACCAATTGAGCCAGCCAAGCATCCCGAGAATTTGTATTTCAAACAAGGTCTGAGGTAGTGCTGACACTGCTGGTCCAGAACCCACTCTGAGAACCACTGCCCTATTGTTCACAGAAACTGCTCATAGTCTTTATCTTGCAAGATTTCTGCTGATCACTTAACAATAAAATACATCAATTGTATTGTCAAGTTTTTCAACTTTTTATTGAAAATCATTTCCAAGTTACAAAAAAGTTGCAAGAATAACAGCACAAAGAATACACGCATGGACCTGTTACCCAGATTCAGCTATTGATATATTTTTTGTTTTATTTACTTTTTTATTATGTTATGTTAGTCACCATACAGTACATCATTAGTTTTTTTTTTGTTTTTTTTTTTTAAAGATTTTTTATTTATTCATTTGACACAGAGAGAGAGATTACAAGTAGGCAGAGAGGCAGGCAGAGAGAGAGGAGAGAGGAGGAAGCAGGCTCCCTGCTGAGCAGAGAGCCCGATGTGGGCCTCGATCCCAGGACCCTGGGATCATGACCTGAGCCGAAGGCAGCGGCTTTAACCCACTGAGCCACCCAGGCGCCCTATCATTAGTTTTTGATGTAGTGTTCCATGATTCATTGTTTGTGAATACAGCTATCGATATACTTTGTTGTATCTACTGTATCATTACTCTCTTCCTACCCTGTCCATATACAGCAAGTATTTTTCCCTAAACCACATGAGAGAAAAAAGCATCACCCCTAAAAACTTCAGTGTGCATTTCCTTATAAGGATGTTCTCTTATATAAATACAATAGTTATCCATTTCAGTGAATTTAACATCCATACACCACTACCACAATCCATATAGAGAAGAGTTCCATTGTGCCCCAAATTCCCTCATGCTTCCATTTTACAGTTGACTCCTCCCCTAACACCCTGGCAACCACTACTTTCTATTCCTTTTACTTTTGCCTTTTTCAGAACACCATAGAAATGGAATCATGTTGTATGTAGTCCTTTTAAAAATCATGATCAAATACATGTAACGTAAAATACACCATCTAACCATTTTTTTTTTATTTTTTTTTTTATTTATTCATTTGACACAGAGAGAGAGAGATTACAAGTAGGCAGAGAGGCAGGCAGAGAGGAGAGAGGAGGAAGCAGGCTCCCTGCTGAGCAGAGAGCCCGATGTGGGCCTCGATCCCAGGACCCTGGGATCATGACCTGAGCCGAAGGCAGCGGCTTTAACCCACTGAGCCACCCAGGCGCCCCATCTAACCATTTTAAAGTGTGCAATGCAGTGGCATTTAAATACATTCACAATGTTATCCAGCCATCCCCATTATCTGGTTCCAGAACATTTTTATTACCCCAAAAAGGAAAGCCTATACCCATTTAGAAGTCACTCCCCATCTCCCCCCTCTCCAGTCCCTGACAACAACCACACTACCCAGTCTGCTTTCTTCTTCCATGGATATGCCTATTCTGGATATTTTATATAAATGGGATCATACTATATGTGCTCTTCTGTGCCTGGCTTCTTTCATTCGGCACAATGTTTTCAAGGTTCATCCAAGTTATAGCATGTATCAGTATTTCATTCCTTTTTATGGCAGTTTGTAACCTTTTCAGTCTGGTTTCTTTTACTCAGCATAATACCTGAGATTCCTCCATGTTGTTATGTACATTCGTAGTTTCGTCATTTTTATTGCTGAGTAGTATTCCATTGTAGGCATACCAAAGTTTATTCATCCAGTCACCAAAAGACATTTCACTCTTGATACTTTTCCCAGGAATGTAATCATTTTACTCAAGGTAATTTACAACTAATGGAGTTATAATATATTTGCAAATGGCAAAAGAAAAACTCAAATATATATAACTATATAGCCTCATAATTCCTTATCTGCAATTCCAAAATCCCTTAAATATTGTTTTTTGGAAAATTTTCAAGTCATTTGAAATCATTTGGAGACAAATCCTGATCTATAGTATACTGAGTCTCTTTATAGTCTTTATTTAGTCCTCTTAGAATATTCATATGTTTTGCTGCAGAAGTATTATTATGACTGATATACATCCCACTGGGGGATATAATTCATATATGATCTATGTACCGCATTACCTTTCTGTATTCAGAAAAAGTCATAAACTTATTTGACCCCACAGATTTTGGATAAAAGTTGTGGCCCTGTATTCACACAGCTCTAAATGAAACAAAAATTAAATCAATAAACTAAAGTCAATGAACAGGCATTAATCTTTTCTCCCCATTGCAGACTAGATCCCCATTACACCAACTAAAACTCTGCCCTACAAGTCCCCTTCTTATGAACAATGTCCACCCTGCATGGTCTTTGCAGGTTATCACAAGCCTAAAGAAACTGCCATTTATAAAAGTCACCTCTTCCACTAAAATATACACAGATTCTTTTAACAAGCAAATGTTAAAAACATTCTTAAAACATCTGATTGCTTCAAGGCATATTCTTCAGCAGACATAAGGCTGCACTGCTCTGAAACCTAAAAGACCCTTTAATGTTCCTCACCTGAGAGGAGAACACAGCTGCTCTCCATACACATCACAGACACTTACTGATTCCATGCATACTGAGAACCCATCAGTGCCAGGGAGAGGGGCAAGCATGGGGTTAATAGGAGGGAACAAGATAGACAAGGTTCCCACTGTCATGGAACTAACTCTCTGGGAGGAGTAAGATACACAAAACCACTGAGAAAATATCAAAACGATCCTATGACAACAAACCAGGATATGATGAAAAACAACCAAGGAGTGATTTTGGATTGGATGGCGAGGTAAGGCCTTGAGAGGTGAAACTGAAGCCAAGAACTAAATCCCAGAAGACAAGCAAGGATCAGAGGGAAGAACAGTGCAAAGGCCCTGTCAGAGAAAGAGGTCTGTACTGATCAAGTCTAGAGAGAGGCTCAGTGTGGCTAGAGCATAATAAGAAAAGTGGAGAGCAGTATGGGATGAGGTCAAATAGCCAAGGGCCAGCTCATGCAGGATTCTGTAAGTCAGAACAAAGAATTGCAAATTTCTTCCAAATGAGATGGAAGACCATTAGAAGATTTTAGGCATGGCAGTTAACATGGTCTGATGGATATCTTCAAACGTTCATTCTACTTGCCACGAAGAGATTGATAATATGGGACTGATAATCCAATTCTCTCATTAAAAAAAGAACCATGTACACATATTTAATACACTGTCACTTCATATAATAAAATGCCAAGGAAAAGATTGTATTTCCTGAAAGGTGATTTTTTTTTTTTAAACCACTATCTTGAATGATTTCACATGAGTATCAATGTCTTTGGTCTATCAATTATGTTTCTAATAGCTACTATACCAAGCAAATTTAAGAACTTCTTCTATGGACCTTATATATTAATTTAAGTATTACTCTGTTAATAAACCTGACAATATAAAATCAATGAGTACTAAAGAAATGAAGAGTTTAAACTGCTATTTAAACATCAAGACATCTTTACTTTCCTTAATATACCAATACTTAATAAAAACACAGTTCATGAAATAAGACCAAAGCTGAGGTTACTGCTATCAGTTAAAAAGTAACTGTGGCCTATAAATTCTACTTCTAGTTCCTAAAGATAATAAATCTAGAGTGTGTGTATAAGACACGTACAAATAAAAAAGACATGAATGTGTAAGAACAACATAACTACTCTTATGTTTCCACAAACTGAGAACTGATGCTTTTAAAACAAAAAATAATTAGCTTTCTGAAAAATAATTATAGAAAAAATATTTCTGGACTTGTAAAAATAGCAAATTATTTCAAGCACAAAATTTATTTTTATGAATAGTTTCCCTCTTCAGAACCAAACTGAAGAAGCAGCTCTCTAGTTAATACAAAGAGATTTATTCCATGGTAAACAGTTTAGAAGTAAACTATATCCTCAAAACACAGCATACTCCTACCTGAAGAGTTAATTTGGATTACTAAAATTCTAAGTTCTGTGAACAAATTAATGATCTACTTTCTTCAATTTAAAATTCCACAAAAGAAATCACTTGAAGATTACCTTCATTTTTAAATCATTTCATATTATGTAGACTTAAAATATCAGTCAATACCTTGAGTGCCTAGCAATTCATTTCCACTTTTTTTGTAATAAGATTTGAAGGAACTGACTGAACATGATACTCTAAAACACTAGGACAGTATTATGAAAAGTTTAATCTGCAGTTCAGACCACAGAGCAGAGGTCAAAGAGAAAGCTCTTCTGGATCTATTCATGGGTTTCAACAAGACAGCTGTGGCAGGGCTTCATTCTCAGAGCAAGACTGGAAATTCAAGAAACCACTAATTTGTACAATTTCTCTGGAAAGTTGTAAATTTCAGGCTGAAGCAATGAAATGTAAATTTTTAAACATAGTAAAGTTTATTAAATCCTACCAGGCTCAAACATAAACACTCCACCACAATGAAGAACATATACAGCAAATTTAATGATTATATAAAATATATTCAGGAATAAATGCTACAACACTAATTTTGTATCTTAAATGCTACAACACTCACTTTACAGCTCACAGGCACCCAGAAGAACTGGCACATGCATCCTTATCACCCATGTGTGGACAAACAGCCACAAAGAACCACAGCTAAGCCTAAAGTTGGCTGTTATTTGAAGGCATCAACAGGAGGCTTCTGGAAATCTTAACTGTGGTTTTTTAAAAAAAAACTTTGAGTAGCACATGATGCAGAAATCTGACAAAGACCCTTCTTAACCCAAGGCCACTTGCATGTCCAAAAACTCACCTGTGTTATACTCCTTCAATTCCAAGTCCTTTACAGGCACGCCATCAGGAGTCCGAAAGGCATTAAGAATCTGCAAGAACATGGTGTATACGCAAATGATGTAAATCATTACCAAACACTGAATATTTAATTTTCCCTCCTGGTTTTTATTCTACATAATTTAAAGCTATCATTACTTTATCAAGGCAAAATTAACCCATGTACATTCTAGGCATTCAAAACTGTTAGTGAGGGCGCCTGGGTGGCTCAGTGGGTTAAAGCCTCTGCTTTCGGCTCAGGTCATGATCTCAGGGTCCTGGGATCGAGGCCCGCATCGGGCTCCCTGCTCAGTGGGGAGCCTGCTTCCCCCCCTCTATCTCTGCCTGCCTCTCTGCCTCCTTGTGATCTCTCTCCCTCTGTGAAATAAATAAATAAATAAATATTAAAAAAAAAAAAAAACAAAAAAAACACAAAAAAAACCCAAAACTGTTAGTGAGTATAACATAATTACTCAAAAATTCCCAAGTATATAAAAAAGCCAGAAGAACATAACCATCAAGAACTCAAGCTCTGAAATCAGACTGCCGACGTTCCAAGCCTCTCTTGCTCTCTTGGTGGGTATCTTTTCAGTGCCCAGTTTCTCATCTGTTAAACATAAGATGATGCCCTGGGCTCATGCCAGTCCAGGGCCATGGCACTTAACTCCCTCAGTAAGGTCAGGTTCTTTTTCCCATCTTCAGATGGACTGTTCTCTCACAGCATTCAGGCCTGGGCTCAAATGTCATTTCCTTAGTGATACCTTCCCCCAACTACCCAATCGAAAATAGCCCCTACCCCAGTTATGCTCAACATCTTTACTTTAGTTTCCTTTAGAGCATTTATCATTGCTTGAAATTATGTTTTTTTGTTTACTTTTTTATTATCCATGGACGCAGTGACTTTTATAATATTCACTGCTATATCACTCAGTGCCTAGCATATGGTTGGTAGCTTGTATTTGGAGGGAATGAATAAAGAGTACCTATTCATAGGATACTGTGATAATTACAGAACTAATGCTTATAAGCATCACATAAGGCCTGGCACAGAGTAATCACAGTTTGCTCTTCCTATTATAATAGACTGACCAGATTTTCCTGTAAGTTCAACCATTATTTACTTAGCCAGTCCTTTAACACTGAAGAGTACGCAGCTCCCAGTTTTTACTACTGTAAATAAACTTTATGTATGCAATCCAATCCTCCCTCTTGGATTATGCCCTAAAGGATGATTATTAGGTCTGAGGATAACAGTCATAAACCTCACATCAGTGAGTGAATGTGTAACTGCTGAAATCTAAGTAAATTCTATGGATTGTACCAAAGCCAACTTGCTGGTTTAGCTACTGTACTACAGTAATACAAGATGTTAATGCTGCAGGAAGGACACCTGAAATTTCCCTGTAAATTTCTTTGTACCTTCCTATGAATCTATTAATTTTTCAAAATAAAAAGTAAAAATAATTTTTTTAATTGACAAAAAAAAAAAAAAGGAAAAAGAAAAGAGCCATACCTCTTCTTTTGTGGCATTTTCAGGCACCCCACTTAATCGAATAAGCTTGCTTGGTTTTTCCTCATTTGGGCCAGTCCTATAATCTTGATCCTTGAATCCAGAAAAAAAGATTATTTCAGAAATAAAAATATGTTAGTTTCCAAATGAAAGTGAAGGTGAAATACAGGTTTTCAGGATCAAATATCAAAATCACTTGCAGCATATTAAGATATGAAAAATTATAATTCTCTATTTTTCTGAGTTCCAAAATTTAATTTCAAATCATTAGTAAGTGTGCTAAAATCAAGGCTCACTGAGGAGTCTTGAAATAGTAAAGCAGAGCATTAAGAGGAACAGTACTCAGAGCGCCTGGGTGGCTCAGTGGGTTAAAGTCCTGCATTGGGTTCCCTGCTCAGCGGGAAGCCTGCTTCTCCCTCTCCCACTCCCCCTGCTTGTATTCCCTCTCTCACGGTCTCTCTCTCACCTTCTATGTCAAATAAATACATAAATAAAATCTTAAAAAAAAAAAAGATTTTATTTTTAAAAGTAATCTCTACACCCAACATGGAGCTCACACTTACAACCCCAAGCTCTAGAGTCACATGCTCTACTAATTGAGCCAGCCAGGCGCCCCCTTTAGTTTTTTAATGGTTAGCGAAGGAGAGACCCAGGACCAAGGATCCTGGACCCTACGCTTCATCCTTCAGAAAAGTCTTATGATACAACAAGAAGCAGAAAAGCAATCTACTCCATTAACATACCTGGAGGTCCCGTGGGGCATCTCGGGAAGTTTTGCCCTCTGGAAAAGACTTGCTCTGACCATAGCCAAATATCTGGCTTCCCGGCAGCCTGTGATCCACATCACGGTACTCCATGCTTCTGTAATCAGTGTCTTCCCGGCCAAGAAAGTCCAGACCACCTTCTTCTTTAAACACACCAGCATCTGAACTCTGTTGTTCACCTCCAGAAAGCTGTGACTTGTCTTGGTCTTGAAGTGGACTTTGGCTGTTTTGAAAGTCCGATGCAGACTCATGTTCAAAGGCTACATCTTGTTTTTCTCCTTCTCTTGTTTCTGAATGTTCAGATTCTCCCTTCTGAATGCCAAAAGCAGGCCTTTCCGTTGTATGGTCATGTGTGGATTCTTCTCTCTTGTTCACGTTCATACCAGAATGTTCTCTATGTTGTGTAGAGGGTTGTATGTAATCCAAAATATTTGGATCCACAGAGGGCATCTCCCTATCTTTAAACTCCATACAAGGTCCCACCTCTCTGCTCCTAAAATCCTGATCAGTCCTGGACCGGTGTCTACCTCTGAAATCTGAATGTGGTGTATCCCTGTCCCTAAAGTCTAGATCACTAGTACCTGAACCTCGGCCTCTGAAGTCCACCTGTGTTCCATCTTTGTCCCTGAAGTCCAAATCAGACACATCTCTATTCCTAAAGTCAGAACGGGACTGATCTCTGGCCCTGAAATCCAAATCTGATAAATCTCGTCCCCTAAAATCTGCGTGGGATCCATCCCGGCCTCTAAAATCTAAATCGTAAGTGCCCCGGCCCCTGAAGTCAGATGAAGGAGCATCCCTACCTCTGAAATCAACAGTGTGAGCATCCCTGTCTCTGTAGTTCATGTGAGATGTCTCCCTACCTCTATAATCCATAGAAGTACCATCTCCACCCCTATAGTCCATTGGTGGTCCTTCTCTATCCCGAAAATCCCCAGAATGTATGTCCCTACCCCTGAAGTCCAACTGTGATGAATCTCTGCTCTGAAAATCAGAAGATGAAAAATCTCCCCCCCTGAAATCATGTCCAGGTCCCTCCCCTCCTCGATAGTCACCATGCGGTCCGTCTCTAGCTCCATAGCTGAAAGAATGCTCCTCTACATTTGCAAAGGGAGGCCCCGAATGCCCCTGGAAATCAAAGGGAAGTGAATCTCTGCCAGGAAAGTTGCCAGAGTGTCTCTCTTGAGCATGACTCTTAAGGGGAGGAGGAGGATAATCCCTGTTCCACCCGGGAGCAAACCTTTCTTCTTGGCTCCCACTGTAGAAACAAAGACAGTGTTATTCATATTGTCCAGAGAGTTTGAAATCTACACACCAGCATATTCTTCTCTAATCACAGCACATTCTTCTGTAAACATTTTTTTTTTTGGCAGAGTTCTGTAACAAGGTCCTAGATCTGCAGAAAACAGCAATGTTTTGCTATTTTAAGACGAAGTGGCGGAGTAAACTTTTATGTTCCCATTTCAGAACACGAGGAAAGTCAACACAAGGTTTTCAACATGACTGCTGCAGAAAAAGCTTTCACCCAGTCCTGCAACAGGGAAAATCCGCAACACCAGATAAGCTAGCAATGGTGACACACTACAAAAAGTTCCATTTCCTACAGCCAGGGAACTTAGAATTCCAAGATCAACATGATGATTCCTATACATCAAATAAATCAATGCACTATAAATGTATTACAGTAAATTTCAGGAGGCATCTTTCTCATTTCTGCATATAGCGATAACATTGCAAAATATTTGATTACAGCTACAGCACGGACACCACCCAGATCGGAATGGATGCACACCCAAAATGAAGGAACACTGGCTTTAAATCACCAGTAGGAGCACACAAGTGTACACCAGCTGAGCATAAGCCCTGGCTGCACCTAAAATCCAGTTCTATGGTGGCTCCACCTAGAAGAGCTCTCAGCTGGGTGCTATTATTTTAACTACCCAAGAGTATCACAAAAGGCATCATGAATCATGCCTCAAAGCATATGTACGTCAACTTAGCCAAGCAACAGCACCTAGGAGCTTAATGCTGAAAGGGACCTAGAGAGAGCATTAGGCCTTCAAATATTATCTCCAGGTCCCAAACGAAGGAATTGATATTCCAGATTCTAATGCCTCATGCTAGTTTTTCATAGTAATAAAATATATTTAAAAATAAGCAAAATATTAAATTCACATTCTCAGTTTACAAAACTCAAGAGATAAATGAGAACTGGCCTACTCTTTCATTCTACCCAATTCTTCCCTTTGCCTAGCCTTCAGACCATTTACACGCTTAGGCTTTGGTAAAAAGGAACGTAAGTAGGCAATTAGATACTTAGGATCCTGAACTTAAAGGGGAGGGGAGGGTACAAAACAGGAAAACATGAAATGATTTGAAGGGTTATATGCTATTTAGCAGTAAAACAAAAGTATTAGAAAATAAGTCCAACTCAGTTCTCTTCTACCAGAATATACAGGATCTATTACATGACCCTCTGAGCACAGACTATACCACCAGAGAAAGACTCAAAGGACAACTGATTCTGGGTCACTCAGCTCAGGAGAAAGAGTTACAAGGCAAACCCTTTCTTAAAGTAATAGGACTCTAACAACAGTAACCTCAATATTAGAATGATGCATAGTTAATGGATTTTCAGAACATGATGACTTCCATTAGCTCTCATTAATATTAGTTATGTCTATGTGGGTCATCACAACAAGAGCAAGTTTAAACATTCTTCATAAGTAATACAGTTTTGCACTAAAACTAAGACATTATCACTAACTCTAGTGTCTCCCATATTTAAAATCGTCAAATCCCAATAGTTAGCTTGCAGAAAGACTTAAGCCTCAGCAAACAGTCATGGGTACTGAGGCATCTAAACTTACATGTTTTCTGACCAGAATGTTTCTAACAATGTCTTTGAATACTGATTATATTACCCTCTTACATTGGGAATATCAGATAGATCTAGAGTAACCTACTGTACTAGGTTCTTAGAACTGTTATTTTATCAAGACTGTTCAAGAAACAGTTCTATTAACATAAAATAGCAGTGACTATGAAAATCATTTTCAACCAAATAAAATAAAATGTAAGAAGATGATAAAATGAAATAGAAAATCATTTTCCTGGAAGATACTTTTTTAAAAATCCAAATTAGTCTTCCAAAAAGTTATGCTATATAAACTACATTTCCCTTTTAGTTAACGATCTTAAAAACAGCATGTAATAACTTATATTTAAACTAAAATTAAGGTGGGGAATATAATTTTAAATAACAAACTGACTGGTCAAAGGAAAAATGTTCTGAAAATTTTTTTCAAGTTACAAAATAGAGCTAAGGTTACCCAACATTTCTAAAGGCTTATCTAGACAATCTAAATTTAAAAAAAATAATAATCTAAATTAGGCTAATTCTGTAAGAAACAGGCTTACTTACAAAATAGTTACCCATAAATATAAGTAAAAAAGGAGAATGTACAACCTAAATATTTAAAAATGTTGATGTATAAGCCCATAGATGTAGACTAGGGATCGGCGAACTTTTCACAAAAAAGCCAGACAGTATTGGTATTAGGCTTTGCAATCTGTCACAACTATTCAACTCTGTCACTGTGGTATGGGAGCAATCATAGACAATTTATAAACAAATGATCATGGCTGTGTTACAATAAAACAAAAGTGAGCTACAGACTATAATTTGCTGACCATTGATGCAGACCTAAATTTTGAAAGGAAAAACATACCCAGCATCATCACCATTGCTTTAATTTAAAGACTGCTGAGCCAAAAGTAAAGACACCTATTATTTAGTATTTAAGAAACACTAGCTTTACTAAATATTATCTGGATTTTTAAAACTCAGTTCTCTACGAAATTTTTCACTGGAACCCCCAGCTTCAGAATAATGAGAAAACCTCTTGAATTTGTGTGATAAAATCTTGCAGACTGCCAATCCAGAAGAAAATTTACTAATAACAGAAGTTTCAACTGGAACATTTTAAAAATATATAATATACATATAAGTATTTAATATATAATTTTAAAGGTCCGATTTCTTTGCCATACACCAAGTAAAACCATAAAACCATAAAAATCACATTCTTTTGGCATTTTATTAATTTTAAGTGCAATACAAAAGCTTTAAAAATACAGTCATTGTAATTTATTATATTGGCTATAAACAAATTAACTCCCTACAGATCTAAAATATAATCTACTAATAACTGAATAACTTTCTCAACTTGTCTTTGTACCAGTAACACTTAATATTGAAAATTAGAAAATTGCATCCAGTAATTTTTTTTTTCTTAGAACTATTTTTGATAACTGAAACACAATGTGTCATGGGCCAAATACAGCTCTGGATTCTAGACATAAATTAGTGAAATTAACAAAACTTTTATTTATATATATAAATGTTCATATGTTTTTGCTAGCTTTCCTTATTTGCCAAGTATGTACTGCTTTATTAAAAGAGATTTAAAAAAATAATTGGGGGATTATTTTTTAATGTTTATAAAGTGCTGAAACATTGGAACGCCTGGGTGGCTCAGTTAACTGCCTTCAGCTCAGGTCAAATTCCCAGGGTCCTGGGATGGAGTCCCACATTGGGCTCCTTGCTTAGCAGGGAGCCTGCTTCTCCATCTGCCTGCCATTCCCCCTGTTTGTGCTCTCTCTCTGACAAATGAATAAATAAAAATCTTAAAAAAAAATAAGTGCTGAAACACAAAACACTTGGCATGCTCAGTATTCAACCTCACAAACACTTTGGAAATGACTAGAAATTTTTTAAATACCTTCTATTTTTAAAAAGCAGAGCTATTTCTATACAAAGAAAATATCCCTCTTTATGACAGACCAAAAAATATTATGTATCTTTATCGTTAAAATATTACGATTTCAATATTCACATTTCAAGACTTACCGAAAAGGTCCTGTTCTGTTAGCAGATCGAGATTCCCCCCACATCTCTTTCTATGTTAAGAGAGCCCAGTAAGTAGATCCTTTTGCTACCAAACTCTGGTTATAGTAGTACCTGTATAAAACAAACCACAAAATATAAACACATTAGAACATGAAGAAAAGGCTAAACTAATTTCTTCCACCTTGGCTTATCAGGAACAATATAACAGGGATATTTTTGGAAGTGACTTTTTAATTTTATTTTTTTAATTTTAGAGAGAGGGAGGAAGCATGCATGCACGAGTGGGGTGAAGGGAAGAGGAAGACAGAGTCTCAAGCAGACTCCACACTGAGCACAGAGCCTAACACAGGGCTCCATCTCATGACCCTGAGATCACAACCTGAGCCAAAACCAAGAGTCAGGTCACTTAACCGACTATGCCACCCAGGCACCCCTGGAAGTCACTTTTTTTTTTTTTTTTTAAAGATTTTATTTATTTATTTCACAGAGGGAGAGAGATCACAAGGAGGCAGAGAGGCAGGCAGAGAGAGAGAGGGGGAAGCAGGCTCCCCACTGAGCAGGGAGCCCGACGCGGGCCTCGATCCCAGGACCCTGAGATCATGACCTGAGCTGAAAGCAGAGGCTTTAACCCACTGAGCCACCCAGGCGCCCCCCTGGAAGTCACTTTTAAACATTTACTTATTAATTTATAACAAGAATAACAAGAAAAATACATTTTTTTGAGAGAACGAGCGAGTGGGGGGTGGGAAGAGGCAATGGGAGAAGTGGGGAATCCCAAGCAGGCTCCATGCCCAGCAGTAGAGCCCAACGTGGGACTTAATCTCACAACCCTGAGATCACGACCTGAGCCAAAATCAAGAGCTGGACACTCAACCAACTGAGTCACCAGGCGCCCCAAGAGAAATACATTTTTAATTAAAAATGTGTACTCTGGGGGTGCCTGAGTGGCTCAGTCAGTTAGGTGTCTGCCTTCAGCTCAGGTCATGATCCCAGAGTCCTGGGGATTGGTCAGGCTCCCCACTCGGCAGGAACTCTGCTTCTCCCTCTGCTTCTGCCCCTCTCTCCCATTCATGATCACTCTCTCTCTCTCAAATAAATAAAATCTTTAAAAAAATGCACTCTGGGGCATTATAAAATTTCTCAATGTACTAAGAATGCTTTACATTTGCTAAATATTTACTAACTTTTCTATCATCCATTCACCCTCCTTTCCGGAAACAGCATTTTTAACACAAACACCATTCTCAGTCCATGGTTGATTCTACACAATACAGCCTAGTCAATCAGAATAGTCTACCACTCTCATCACAGTAACTGCTCTAAAAATGGGCAGGTACCAAGATGTACCACACTATGAGATAAACATTATTTGGAATTAAAACAAATCAAAACCTAGCAGGAAAAGCTCTTTACCTCCTTCTTAACTGTCTGATTGTATCAGGAAGAGAACTATTAACAGAGAAGAGAGATTCCTCTTTACCAAAAAAACTTACTGGATAATAGGGCAAACTTCTTTTCTCAAACATCTCTTCTCACCTTTCTGCTAAGGGTCTTCCTCTTCTTTGTACTCTCAGGGCCCTAACCCTCTCCTTATTCAGTATGTCATATAAACCTCATATTGCCAGACTGTCTTGGGAATTTGACATCTGCATGGATTCCTCATGTGTATGACACTAAATTTAATTTTCTCCTGCTAAAAAATAAATAAATAAAATTAAAACTAAAAATGGGCGTGTAACCCATGTCAACCTGAGAAGTCATCTCCAGGACCTTTGCTGCAGCTACTAAAAAAGATGCAAACTTTCACTACCCTGGATTTGGTAACAGTTTCTTAAACATGACACCAAAAGCACAAGGAAAATATTAAGAGGACTTCATCAACATCCAAAACTTTTGTGCAAAGTACGCTACCAGGAGAGTGAAGACAAACCACATTTCAGCAACATGGCAGAGGAGGACGTTCCAAAGTCTCATTCCTCCACAGAAACATCAAAAAATAGCAGTAAATGTTTGAGCCAGCTCTGCTGGAGCTTAGAAAACAGCCAAAGGTGCATAACAACCAAGAGAATGTGCAATCAAGAAAAAGCTATCTTCAAAATAACAGTCAAGTTTTGTGGTGTTTTTACTCATTCTTGTCCCACCCACCCTTGCACAGGCAGAGGTTTTGTCCTGAAGAAATGGCACCTAGTTCTCAGCTCCCTCCTCAGAGGGAAACCTGATTTGCAGATTACGGTGCACATCTCTTCTAACCTGGGAGATATCTGAAGGACTGATGTGAGGTGTTGGTGTTTGTCTCTGTTTCACCCCAGAACTTTAGTGGTGGGTGGGCACAGGGTAAGCATTGATAATAAAAGCTGCAGAGCAGACTCAGAGATACGGGGAAGTTGGGGTGAAAACACTTTGCAAAATTAGGACATTCCAAAGTAACGAACATAGGGGAAATTTTAGAAAACTACACACATACATACTCAGGTAAGACACATAATGAGACAAGACCTGAGAAGACCTTAAACTTTAACCTCAAGTTGATCCCAAGGCCCAGAGCAAGTGTAGCCAAATGCTGAAGGAATGCCATAGCACAGAACCAATATGCAAAAACAGAGGTGGCTCTTCATTTTTCTGCTTTCTCTTTGTTCTTGCTAGTGTTTTTTATTCGTTTTCATTTGTTTGAACTTCACTTCATTTGTTTGTATTCATGGAAAACATTAGATGAACATGAGCTAATGGAACAGACATCAGTGATCACATAGTGATGACAAAGAATAGTCTTTGCAAAACAGTTTAGAAAACACCGCAAAACAGACTACTACAGCCTTCGACAATCCCACCACCACCAAATCAGCAAACCCCAACAAAAGGGGTACATCTGATTTCCAGTTACCATATCATGATAGTCAAATGCCCGATTTTCAATAACAAGAAAAAAAATCACAAGACATACAAAGAAACAAGAAAATATGGCCCAAAGAAACAAAATAAATTGACAGAAACTATCTCTAATAAACCCAGATATCAGATATCAGATTTACTAGACAAAGACTTTCTAACAACTATTTTAATTATGCTTAAAGAACTAATGGAAATCAGGAAAAGAATGTATAAGCAAAATGAGAATATTTACAGAGACAGAAATTTATACAGTGGAATAAAAAACCTGGAGCTGAAAAGTACAATAATTGAAACGAAAAGTTCACTAGAGGGGTTCAACAGATTTGAGCAGGCAGAAGAATCAGCAAACTTTAAGAGAAGAGGGGTGAAATTAAGAAGTCTGAAGAGCAGAAAGAAAAAAGAATGAACAAAGATGAACAAAACCTACGGGGCTTGGAGATGCTGTCAAACTGACAATGACTATGTAATAAATGGGAAGGGAATCCCAGAAGGAAAAGAGAGAAGGGGCAGAAAGATTATTTGAAGAAATAATGGCCAAAAAAAGGAGAAAAATTCCCCCAATTTTATAAAACATATTAATCTGCAAATCTAGGAAGCTAAATGAAATATAAGAGGCTGCCTGGGTGGCTCAACTGGTTGACCATTCGACTCTCAGTTTCAGCTCAGGTCACAATCTCATTGGTGGTGGGATGGATCCCCTTGGCCCACTCCATGCTCAGTGGGGAGTCTGCTTGAGGATTCGCTCCCTCTGCCCCTCCCCCCACTTGTGCACAATGCACATGCTCAAGCTTTCTCTCTCTAAAATAAATAAATCTTTTAAAAAAATAAATAAATGAAGTACAAGTAGGATAAACTCACATCTGACACATAATGATCAAAGACAAAGAATTTTCAATGCAACAAGAGAGAAGTGACAGATCCTCAGTAAGATTGTCAGCCAATTACTCATTAGAAACCCTGGAGGCCAGAAGATAGTGGACAATTTCTGGGAATACTAAGGGAGGAAAAACCAAACTGCCAATCAAGAATTCTATATCCAACAAAACTGTCCTCCAAAAAATGAGGAAGAAATTAAGACATTTCCAGGTAAACAAAAGCTGAGGGAGTTCGTTAACACTGGATGAACCCTGCAAGAAATGCCAAAGTTCTTCAAGTTGAAATGACAAAGAAGCCAAACAGTAACCAAAACCGTATGAAGAAATAAAGGTCTCTGGTAAAGATAAACACAGGGGCAATTAAAAAAGCTAATATTATTGTAACTTTGGTTTGTAACGCCACTTTTTATTTTCCAAATGATTTAAAAGACAGATGTACAGGCAGCTCTTTCTGCCTATGGGTCCTGTCTCCGTGCTTTAATAAAAACGACTTTGTGTGGGTGCCTCGGTGGCTCAGTTGGTTAAGTGACTGCCTTCAGCTCAGGTCATGATCCTGGAGTCCTGGGACTGAGTCCCGCTTCGGACTCCCCGCTCACCAGAAATCTGCTTTTCCCTTTCCCTCTCCCTCTCCCTCTTCTTGTGCGCGCTCTCTCTCTCTCTCTCTCTCTCTCTCTTTAACTCAAATAAATAAATAAAATCTTAAAAAAAAATCCTCTGTGCACCAAAAATAAATCAATAATAAAAGATGCATAAAGAGCAATGATTAATCTAGGTTACTAAGGACACAATTTATAAAAGTGTTATCTATGACACTGATAACAGAAAGACAAAGAAGAAGCTTTACAGAAGTGGAGTTTTTATATGCTACAGTTGTTATAACTGTTGGATGTTAAATGTAATTCCCACGGTAACCACAAAGAATACACATGCAAGAAAATGAGAAGGGGAGGGCACCTGGGTGGCTCAGTGGGTTAAAGCCTCTCTCTTTGGCTCAGGTCATGATCTCAGGATCCTGGGATTGAGCCTCACATCAGGCTCTCTGCTCAGCGGGGAGCCTGCTTCCTCCTCTCTCTCTGCCTGCCTCTCTGACTACTTGTAATCTCTATCAAATAAATAAATAAAATCTTTAAATTAAAAAAAAAAGAAAATGAGAAGGGAATCAAAATATTTCACTGCAAAAAAACCCAAAACAACCAAAAAACAACTGAACATAAAGAAAGCAACAACGGAAGAAACAAAGAACAAAAAAAGCTATAGGGCATATAGAAAACAAAAAGCAAAATGGCAGAAGTCCCTCCTTAACAGTAATTACTTTCTTTCTTTCTTTTTTTTTTTTTATTATTTGCCCCAGGGGTACAGGTCTGTGAATCATCAGGCTTACATCTTTCACAGATTCACCAAAGCACAAACCCTCCCCAATGTCCATAACTCATCCACCCTATCCCTACCCTCCCACCCCCCTGTAACCCTCAGTTTGTTTTGTAAGATTAGGAGTCTCTTATGGTTTGTCCAGTAATTACTTTCAATGTAAAGAGTTTCAACTTTTCTAATCACAAGAGGAGATGAGAGGAATAAATCAAAAAACATGCTCTAACTACAGCTGATCCCTGAACAACACTTTTCACAGATTTTTTTCAATAAAGATGTGGAAAAATTTTTGGAGATTTATGACAAAGTTGAAAGCTTGCAGATGAACCATGTAACCTAAAAATACTGAATAAAACTAAGAAAAAGTTAGGTATATCATGAAAGCATAAAATATATGCAGATATTAGTCTATTTTATCATTTACTACCATAAAATACACACGAAACTATTATAAAAAGTTAAAATTTGGGGCGCCTGGGTGGCTCAGTTGGTCAAGTGTCTGGCTCTTGATTTTGGCTCAGGTCATGATATCAGGATCCTGGGATGGAGCCCTATGTTGGGCTCCCCGCTCAGCAGGGAGTCTGTCTGTCTCCCTCTGCCCCTCCCTCCACTCTCTCTCTCAAGTAAATCTTTTTTTTAAAAAAGTTAATCAAAACTTACAAACTTACAAAACTTAAAAACTGAGTTTGTAAGTGCAATACAAGAAAGGGAATTTATATAAGTAGTACCATTTGCAGTTGAGAAAAATGTAAACAAATGTAAAGATACTGTGTTAAATCATAACTGCATAAAATTAACTGTAGTACATACTGTACTACTGTAATAATTTCACAGTCACCTCCTGCTGCTATTGCAGTGCACTCAAGTGTTGCAAGTATCCTCTTAAAAAAAAAAGTGACACTAATCATCCCTGAAGAGGCAGTTAGTCCTTCTGGCAAATTGCATATCACAGTAAAAAGTGATTTCTCCTGGTTCTCCTATATTTTTCATCATGTTTAATGCAACACCATAAACCTTAAATAACACCATGGGACCCATACAAAGTGCCATCAGTGATGCTGAAAGTCTTCCCAAGAAGCTGACTAAAGTCATGACATTACAAGAAATAGCTGAATTGCTTGATATGTACCACAGAGGTTTGCAGTTGCAGTTGTCTGCTGTTTCAAGATAAATGAATCCAGTATAAGGACCATAATTTAAAAAAAAAAAGGAAAGAAAAAGAAAATTCACAAAGTCATCACTGCAGCTACACCAGCAGACACGAAAACCTTGTAATTTTTGCAAAGTATCTTTTTATCTCATATTGAAAATGCAGCTTTTATGTGGGTGCAGGATTGCTCTACAAAAGGCATACTTACAGGCTCTAATATGATTTGAGAAAAAGCAAAGTCATTATAGGACAACTTGATGCAGAGAAAGGTGAAGGAGCTAAAACTAGAGAATTTAATGTCAGCAAAGGATGGTTTGATAATTTTAGAAAGAGATTTGACTTAAAAAAATGTCAAGATAACAGGAGAGGCAGCTTCTGCCCACCAAGAAGCAGCAGTTGAGTTCTCAGGGCCACTGATAAAATCACTGAGGAAAAAGGCTATCTGATTTAAAATACAGATGAATGTGCCCTACTCTGGGGGGAAAAATGCCACAAAGGACATCTATTAGTAAGGAAGAGAAGAGAACACCAAGATATAAAGCAAGAAGGTATAGGCTAACTCTACCATTCTGAGTCAGGTTCATGATCCATAAATTGCTAACCCCCAAGCCTTGAAGGGAAAAGAAAAACAGCTGCAAGCCTTCTGGTTGTACAAGAAGGCCTGAACAAGTCCCCTCTTTCTGGACTGGTTCCACTGATGCCATGTCAGGAAGTCAGGAAGTACTTTGCTGGTAAGGACTGTCTTTTTAAAGTTCTTTCCATATTGGACAATGCCCTTGACCACCCAGAACCCCAGGAGTTCAACACCGAAGGTGTCACAGTGGTCTATGTGCCCCCAAACATGACTCTAATTCAGCTTCTAGATCAGGGGATCACAAGGACATTGAAAGTTTCTTACACATGGTACTCTATGGAAAGGACTGTCAATGCTATAAAAGAGAACTCTGATAGGACATCATGAAAATCTGGAAGGATTTTTTTTTAAAGATTGTATTTATTTATTTGACAGAGAGAGAGAGATAGTGAGAGAAGGAATACAAGCAAGGGAAGCAGGAGAGAGAGGCAGGCTTCCCACCGAGCAGGGAGCCCAATGTGGGGCCTGATCCTAGGATCCTGGGATCATGACCTGAGCCAAAGGCAGACGCCTAGTGACTGAGCCACCCAGGCGCCCCTGGAAGGATTTCTTTTTAAAGATTTTATTTATTTAGTTTAGAGAGAGAGTTTGTGTGAGTGAGGAGAGGAACAGAGGGGGAGGGAGAGGGAGAAAGAGAATCTGAAGCAGACTCTGTGCTGAGTGCAGAGCCCCATGTGGGGCTTGATCTCACAACCGCAAGATCACAACCTGAGCTGAAACCAAGAATCAGACATTCAACCAACTGAGCCACCCAGGCACCCCAAAAATCTGAAAGGATTATACCACTGAAGATACCATTGTTATAGGAAAAGCCATGAAAGCCATAAAGCCTGAAACAGTTCCTGCTGGAGAAAACTGTGTCCAGATGGTGTGATGACTTCATAGGATTTGCAACGGAGACAACCAAGGAAATCATGAGAGTGGATTAAAAAAGGTAGGGGGTGAAGGGTTTCAAAATATGGACCTTGGAGAAATTCAAGAGCTAACACACACCACCCAAGAAAAATTAAAAGAGGATTAGTCAATGGAGATGAGTACTTCCAAAACATGCCCAACAAAGAGGAAGAAGATGCAGAAGAAACATGGGACACTGGGGTGGCTCTCAGATCATGATCTCAGGGTCCTGGGATGGAGCCCTGCATCGGGCTTCCTGCTGACCAGGGAGTCTGCCTGTCCCTCTTCCTCTGACCACCCCCCACCCCCCCGTTCATGAGTGCTCTCTCTCTCCCTTTCAAATAAATAAATAAAATCTTAAAAAAAAAAAAAGGATGTAAAAGCAGCAGTCTGAGAAAACAAATTGATATCAGACATCAGGCTGCATTCTGAGTATTGAAGACTGCTTTTGACTTCTTTGATGATACAATCCTTCTAAGTACAAGCACTGAAACTAAAGCAAACAGTGTTGGGGCACCTGGGTGGCTCAGTGGGTTAAAGCCGCTGCCTTCGGCTCAGGTCATGATCTCGGGGTCCTGGGATCGAGGCCCACATCCGGCTCTCTGCTCAGCGGGGAGCCTGCTTCCTCCTCTCTCTCTGCCTGCCACTCTGCCTGCTTGTGCTCTCTCTCAATCTCTGACAAATAAATAATAAATAAAATCTTAAAAAAAAACAAAACATGAAGCAAAAACTGAAAACACATGAAGAGAAAAATAAACAGTTCTCTTATAGCTGGAGACATGAAACCCACTTTCAGTAACAGATATGTCAACCAAACAGAATAAATGGAAATAGAGAACACAATAAACCAACTAGACCTAACAGACACATACAAACACTCTACCCAACAGCAGCAGAATCATATCTTCTCAAGTGCACCTGGGATAGTCTCCAGAGTGGACCACTGGTTAAACCACAAACACGTCTCAATAGATACAAAAAGAGACATACCACGTATCTTCTCCGACCAATGGGGATGAAGTTAAAAGTCAGTAACATAAGGAAAACTAATATTCACAACATTTTAAATGCATTACCCAACTTTCCGGTTCCTCTACAGGAATTCAATCTCTAGAAACTTACAGTATGAGGTGACATATTTACAAACATACACAGTGCAGCACCGTTTATAATACCAAAAGATTATAAAATCTAAATGTATACTGCACTATTGAAATGCCATGCAATTCTCAAAAAAATGAGATAGCTATGTGAACTGATCTAGGATAAGCTATTAGTGAGAAATACTATTTGTAAAATCATACCATCCATGCAAAACAGAAAAGAATACAGGCATACCTTGGAGATACTGCAGGTTTGGTTCCAGACTACTGCAATAAAGCGAGTGAAATGAATTTTTTGGTTTCCCAGTGCATATAAATGTTTACATTATATGGTAGTTTATTGAGTATGCAATAGCATTCTGCCTAAACATACAATGCACATACCTTAATTTAAAAAATACGTTATTGTTAAAAATCGCTAACCATCATCTGAGCTTTTAGCAAATTGTAATCACTGATCACAGATCATAACAAATACAACAACAATGAAAAGTTTGAAATATCCTGAGAATGTGAATCAGAGATACAAAGTAAGCAAATGGTAGTGGAAAATGGCACTGATAGACTTGCTCAACTCAGGGTAGTCACAAACCTTCTTCAATCTGTAAAAAAATGCAGTATCTGCAAAATGTAACAGAACAAGCCCTGTAAATACAACTAAGTTAGAGGACTCACACTTCCTGATTTTAAGACTTACTACAAAGTTACAATAATCAAGACAGTGTGGCACTGGAATAAGGATGAACATATAGATCAATGGAACAGAGGGGCCTGCCACCTAAACTGCCCAGATTCCACCTCCAACACATGCTACCCACCAATCAGTAAAAGGACCCTTTGGTGAGTTCAGAAGACTAGCATTAAGAAACTACTGCAGGTACAGATCTGGATGAGTAAGTGGAAAATGGTTTCATATTAACAGCAGTTGAACAGGGATCAGCTGCTTCTGAAGATGGTAAGCATTAGACTAAACTATAGGCTACACTTCTACTGATGCCCTTCTGTTGAACTTTGCAACCACACTCCTCTAGAACCCAAAGACTGGTTTCCTGGAAGTTGACCAGTGAGTATGGCAAAAAAGACACCCCCCCCCATTGTAGGCCAGTACTCTTTATGGTTGGAACAATGATAGTAGCTGATTGTTTTCCAGCCTCCTCCACCTTTCATTCCTCATTAATAAAAACATTCTTAGGAGGTGTCCGGGTGGTTCAGTTGGTTGAGCATTCAACTCAATTTCAGCTCAGGTCGTAACCTCAGGGTCGTGAGATGGAGCCCTATGTCAGGCTCTGTGCTCAGCAGAGTCTGCTTGAGATTCTCTCTCTCCTTCTCCCTCTGCCCCTCCTGCTTACCTGTGTGCTCGCTCTCTCTCTCTCAAATAAATCTTTTTTTTTAAAAGAATAATAAACAAATAAATGAAAGCATTCTTGGCAAACACTTCCACTCTGGTCCATCTTGCAAAGGTCCAAGAATTTTACCTATAACAGCATAATTTGTATATCCAGGGCCATCCTTTTTTAATCATGGTTTCAGTTCCAAAAGCCAACAAAGCAGAACCAGGGGTCCTATTCTATCTGCAGTACACAGCAGCTTGATCCTGCACCAAACACTCTATTTTTTCCAAAGTAAATGCTTTGGGCCCCATAGGACACTCAGCTAAAAATATCGAGGGTGCATCAACAGGCAAAGGTTGATTTGAGCACCTACCAAATGAGATCCACTTCTGAGGTTTTAAACAGTAGCAACTTTAATATGCACTGTGGAAATCAGTGGCTGTTGGCAGTACCCTTGTCCCTTGCAAAATTTCCGTTAAAAGATTTTAAGTGTATTGGTTCCAATTACAGGGCCTCTAAAGAGTCCTCAGATTTGGAAAGGGGAATTTATGTGCCTGCTGCCATCCCTAGATGTGGCATCTGTTTCTCAGGCTCCCTTTCCAGAACCATATCCTGATCCCCTTTTGATGGTACTTGCTTGCCTACCATCATACCATACTTCAAAGCTGATTAAAAATGGATCAGACATAAATGTAGAAGCTAAAACTGCAAAGCTTCTAAAAGAAAATATAGGAGAAAATCTTTTTGAGCTTTGTGTCAGCAAAGACTTCTATAAAAGATCCAAAAGCATGAACCATAAAGAAAAAGATTAAAATTAAAACTTGTTCTTCAAAAGACACTGCTTAAAAAATGAATAGGCATACTATAGAATAGGAGTAAATATTTGTAACACACATCTGACAAATACTATTATTAGTCATAAGGAAAACAGATTAAAATCACAATGAGATACTAATACCCACTCAGCAGAACTGCTAAAATTAAAAAGACTTACTAAATCAAACACACAAGGATTTTCAGCAATCAGAACTCATACACTGCTGGAAAGAATGCAAGATGGTACAACCACTTTAGAAACTGGTTGGACGGGCGCCTGGGTGGCTCAGTGGGTTAATGCCTCTGCTTTCGGCTCAGGTCATGATCTCAGGGTCCTGGGATCGAAGCCCGCATCGGGCTCCCTGCTCAGCGGGGAGCCTGCTTCCCCCTCTCTCTCTCTGCCTGCCTCTCTGCCTCCTTGTGATCTCTCTCCCTCTGTGAAATAAAAAAAAATAAAAAAAAAAAAAAGAAACTGGTTGGACAACACTATACCATGACTCAGCAATTTCNAAAAAAAAAAAAAAGAAACTGGTTGGACAACACTATACCATGACTCAGCAATTTCACTTCTAGTATTTACCTAAGATAAATGAAAACTTGTACAAAAATGTTCACAACAGCTTTACTCATAATAGCTTTAAAAAAAAAGTGGAACCAACCTAAACACCTTTCCAAAGGAAATGAAATAAACACACAGTTTGGTGTCTTGAGGATTTCCAACCTTGTGGTAGTATACTTTAGTTAGATTTCAAACGGAGAGATGCCTTTTTTGGTAAAGTGGAGAGAAGGGTTAGTAAGAAAGGGGAGGTAGTCTTCGACCTCAGCTTCAGCAACTTCTTCCTAGGAACATCACCAAAGGCAAGGGAAGCAAGGGAAGCAAGGGCAAAAATGAACTACTGGGACTTCATCAAGATCAAAAGCTTTTGCACAGCAAAGAAACAGTCAGGAGAGACAACTGACAGAATGGGAGAAGATATATGCAAATGACATATCAGATAAAGGGTTTGTATCTAAAATCTATAAGGAACTTACCAAACTCAACACCCATAGAACAAATAACCCAGTCAAGAAATGGGCAGAAGGGGCACCTGTGTGGTTCAGTATGTTAAAGCCTCTGCCTTTGGCTCAGGTCATGATCTCAGGGTCCTGGGATCGAGGCCCGCATCAGGCTCCCTGCTCGGCAAGGAGCCTGCTTCCTCCTCTCTCCCTGCCTGCCTCTCAGCCTACTTGTGATCTCTCTCTCTTTCTCCTTCAAATAATTAAATAAAATCTTTAAAAAAAAAAAAAGAAAGAAAGAAATGGGCAGAAGACATGAACAGACATTTCTCCAAAGAAGACATCCAAATGGCCAACAGACACATGAGAAAGTGCTCAACATCACTTGGAATCAGGGAAATACAAATAAAAACCACAGTGAGATACCACCTCACACCAGTCGGAATGGCTAAAATTAACAAACCAGGAAACGACAGATGTTGGCAAGGATGTGGAGAAAGGGGAACCCTCCTCCACTGTTGGTGGGAATGCAAACTGGTGCAGCCACTCTGGAAAACAGTATGGAGGTTCCTCAAAAAGTTGAAAATAGGGCGCCTGGGTGGCTCAGTGGGTTAAAGCCTTTGCCTTCAGCTCAGGTTATGATCTCAGGGTCCTGGGATCGAAGCCCACATCGGGCTCTCTGCTCAGCAGGGAGCCTGCTTCCTCCTCTCCCTGTCTCTCTGCCTGCCTCTCTGCCTACTTGTAATCACTCTCTCTGTGTCAAATAAATAAATAAAATCTTCTAAAAAAATTATTTTTAAAAATTATTATACATAAAATTTACCATTTTAACCGTATTTAAATGTATAGTTTGGTGCCAATAAATACTTTCATGTTACATAACTATCATCCCCATCCATCCACAGAACTTCTTTCTTCTTGCAAAACTGAAAATTTGTACTCATTAAACAGCAATTCCTCATTCCCCTCTCAACACAGTCCTTGGCAACCACTGTTCTATCTTCTGTCTCTATTATTTTGACTACTCTATGTACTTCATAATACTAGTGGAACCATATATTTGTCCTTTTATAATTGGCTTATTTCACTTAGCATAATATCTTCAAGGTTCAGCTGCACTGCAGCATCTATTAGAATTTCATTACTCTTTTTGAAACATATATTTTCCCCCTAAACATTTCTTTTTCCCCTAAAGAGAGAGAGAGGGGGTGGGAAGGGCAGAGGGAAAGAATCTCAAGCAGGCTCCACGCCCTGTGTGGCACCCAATGCAGGGCTCAATCTCACAACCCTGAGATCATGACCCAAGCTGAAATCAAGAGTTGGATGCTTAACTGACTGAGCCACCCAGGAGCCCCAGAATTTCATTACTTTTTAAGGCTGAGTAATATTGCATTGTATGTATACACCACATTTTGTTTATCCATTCATCCACTGATGGACATCTGGGTTACTTCCATCTTTTGGCTACTACAAATAACAAACCTACGTGTACAAATATCTCTTTGAAACTCAGCTTTCAATTCTTTTGGACATATCCTAAACATGGAATTGCTGCTTTCAGGGGGCCTGAGTAGCTCAGTCAGTTAAGCATCTGCCTTCGGCTCAGGTCATGATCCCAGGGTCCTGGGATTGAGCCCCACATCTGGCTCCCTGCTCAGTAGAGAGGCTGCTTTTCCCTCTCCCTCTGCCTGCCACTCCCCTTGCTTGTGTTCTATCAAATGAATAAAAAATTTTAAAATCTTAAAAAAAAAATTGGAATTGCTGGAATCACCATACTGTTTTCCACACCAGTTTCTCCATTCTACATTTCCAGCAACAGAGCACAAAGGTTCTGTCACAGACTGAATTGTATCCCCCCCATCCAATTCATATGCTCAACTCCTAGCCCCCAGTGGGCTTGTACCTGAAGAGAGGGCCTTTAAGGACATAAGGTTAAGGGCGCCTGGGTGGCTCAGTGGGTTAAAGCCTCTGCTTTCGGCTCAGGTCATGATCTCAGGGTCCTGGGATCAAGGCCCGCATCGGGCTCCCTGCTCAGCAGGGAGCCTGCTTCCCCCTCTCTCTCTCTGCCTGCCTCTCTGCCTCCTTGTGATCTCTCTCCCTCTGTGAAATAAATAAATAAATCTTAAAAAAAAAAAAAAAAAAAGGACATAAGGTTAAAAGAGGACTTAAGAGTGGGACCCTAATCCAATAGGTCTGGTGTCAGAGGAAGAGACACTAGGAATGCACGCACAGAAGAAAGTTTGTGTGAGGACACAGCAAGAAGGCAGCCTTCTGCAAGCCAAGGAGAAAGACCTCACCAAAACCCAACCCTGCTGATGCCTTGATCTTGGACTTCAGCCTCCAGAGTGAGAGAAAATAAATTTGTTATTTAAGCCACCTCATCTGTGGTATCCTGTTATAGCAGTCCTAGGAAAATAATACAAGTTCCAGTTTCTCCACAGCATCACCAACACTTGTTATTTTCTGTTTTGGAGGTGTTTTGTTGTTTTTCTGATAATCATCACCTTAATGGGTGGGAAGTGGCATTTCACTGTCATTTTGATTTGCATTTCCCTAATCATTCATGATGCTGAACATCTTTCCATGGACTTATTGGCCATCTGTATAACCTTCTATAGAGAAATGTCTATTGAAGTCCTCTGCCCATTTTTGAATCAGGTTACTTTTGTTGTTGCTGAGTTTAGAAGCTTTCTATACATTCTGGATATTAATCCCTTATCAGATATGTGATTTACAAATACCTTCTCCAATTCTGTGGAGTGCCTTTTTACTCTGTTGACAGTGCTCTTTGGTGAAGAAAAGTTTTTCATTTTGATGAAGTCCAATTTGTCTATTTTTTCTTTTATTTTTTCTTATGCTTTCCCCATTTTCTTATAAGAGTTTTATGGTTTTGGGCGCCTGGGTGGCTCAGTGGGTTGAAGCCGCTGCCTTCGGCTCAGGTCATGATCTCGGGGTCCTGGGATCGAGGCCCGCGTCGGGCTCTCTGCTCAGCGGGGAGCCTGCTTCCTCCTCTCTCTCTGCCTGCCTCTCTGCCTACTTGTAATCTCTCTCTCTCTGTGTCAAATGAATAAATAAAATCTTTAAAAAAAAAAGAGTTTTATGGTTTTAGTTCTTTTTTTTTTAAGATTTTATTCATTTGAGAGAGAGAGAGAGAGAGCACAAGCAGTGGGGAGAGGGAGAAGTAGACGCCCCACTGAGCTAGGAGCCCAACATGGGGCTCGATCCCAGGACCAGGAGATCACAACCCAAGCCAAAGGCAGGCACTTAACCATCTGAGCCACCCAAGCGCCCCTAGTTCTTACATTTATTTTATCTATTATTATTATTATTTGCCCCAGGGGTACAGGTCTGTGAATCATCAGGCTTACACCTTTCACTCTAGTTCTTACATTTAGAAGCAAGGATCATTCTCAGAAGAATATTTATGGAAGGTGAAGTTTTACACACTGATTCCCTTAAATCTATACATACGCAAGGGTGCCTGGGTGGCTCAGTCGGTTGAGCATTGGACTCTTGATTTTGGCTCAGGTCATGATCTCAGGGTTGTGAGACTGAGCCCCAAGTCAGGCTCCACGCTCAGTGCAGAGTTTCTTTCTCCCTCCATCTCCCTCTGCCCCACCCCTGCTCATGCATTCTCTTTCTCTCTACAAAATAAATAAATCTTTAAAAATATACATACACATTTGCCTAAATTCTTCCTGGAATGTTTCTGTGTACCCCTAGGTTGAAGACTGTAGTTTGAAGAATCTACCCTTATACTGCTCTAACACTCAACTTCTTTTGCCTATATTGCCATTCTGTTGACTGCTGCTTTTTTGCTTATAAGCACTCAAGTCTTTTTCATCCAAAAATACACACACACACAAATACAAAACCTTTAAATATTATTTAAATAAATGTTCACCAAATATTGCTAATCCCTCAAGGCTCCGCACTGTTTCTTAGCACTATTCTGGATCCACATGTCACCCCTAGGTGCTATGGACTGAATGCTTGTACCCACCCCCCAAATTCTTTTTTTTTTTTTTAAGATTTTATTTATTTATTTGACAGAGAGAGAGAGAGATCACAAGTAGGCAGAGAGGCAGGCAGAGAGAGAGAAGTGGAAGCAGGCTCCCTGCTGAGCAGAGAGCCCGATGCAGGGCTCAATCCCAGGACCCTGAGATCATGACCTGAGCCGAAGGCACAGGCTTTAACCCACTGAGCCACCCAGGTGCCCCCACCCCCCAAATTCTTATGTTGAAGCCCTAATACTCAATGTGATGGTATTTGCAGGTGGGGGCTTTGAGAGGTAACTGGGTCATGAGAGTGGAGCCTTCATGAATGGCATTAGTGCCCTTATAAGAAAAGACAAAAAAAAATGATTTCTCTCTCAGGCATATAAAGACACAGCAAGAAGGCAGCTGTCTGCAAATCAAAATGATCTTCACCTGGAACCAAATCAGAAGGCACCCTGACCATGAACTTCCCTGCTTCCAGAACTGTGAGGAATAAATTTTTACTGTTCCAAGTCACCCTGTCCATATTACTTTGTTACGGCAGCCAGAGCTGACTAGACATGGGGAATTGCATCTATTCCCTATTTATTTATTTATTTATTTATTTATTTATTTATTTATTTATTTATTAAAGATTTTATTTATTTCACAGAGAGAGATGACAAGTAGGCAGAGAGGCAGGCAGAGAGGAGGAAGCAGGCTCCCTGCTGAGCAGAGAGCCCAATGTGGGCCTCGATCCCAGGACCCTGAGATCATGACCTGAGTCGAAAGCAGAGGCTTTAACCCACTGAGCCACCCAGGCGCCCTATTCCCAATTTAATCACAATAACTACCATCTCTACAATGATAATTTCCACATCTCTATCTTCTGCCTAGATTTCCCCTATAAAGTCCAAACTGCCTGTCAGAAATCACCACTTGGCTATCTCACAGGAATCTCAAAGTCATGTACAAATTAGACTTTATTACTGCAGGAAGATATTTAAGTACTTCATTAGAGCTGCTTTTTCTTTTTTTTTTAAGATTTTGTTTGTTTATTTGACAGAGAGAGAGAGAGAGAGAGAGATCACAAGTAGGCAGAGAGGCAGGCAGAGAGAGAGGAGGAAGCAGGCTCCCTGCTGAGCAGAGAGAGCCCAATGCGGGCCTCGAACCCAGGACCCTGAGATCATGACCTGAGCCGAAGGCAGAGGCTTTAACCCACTGAGCCACCCAGGCACCCAGCTGCTTTTTCTTATAAACAAATTTCCCAGGGCACCTGGGTGGCTCAGTCGGTTAAGTGTCTGCCTTTAGCTCGGGTCATGATCTCGGGGTCCTGAGATCAAGCCCCACGTCGGGCTCCCTGCTCAACAGGAAGCCTGCTTCTCCCTCTCCCACTCCCTCTGCTTGTGCGCACACACGCTCTCTAATAAATAAACAAATATATAAATATTTTTAATAAATAAATAGAAATTCCCCAGGGTTTAAGTATCCTTATATTTCTTATATCCTGGTCCCTTATAGCAGCAAATTAGGCTCCTAGTTCAAGAGTAAGTTTTGTAAGGCAGTACAGTGTAGTGGAGAAGGGCTAAAAGTGCCATCTCTGGACATACTCTGCTTAGGTTCAGAGCTAGACTGCCTGAAGGTAAATCTTGTCTCTGCCAAACCACAGGACCTTAAACAAATTATTTAACTAAATGCTTCAGTTTACTTATATGTAAAATCAGTATAAAGCTAATGTCTACTTCACATAGTTATCAGAATAAAATGACAATGCAAATCCATTAAAACAGTGGCCAATAAGTAAAATGCTCAATAAATGTCAGCTACTATTACTTTAAGAGTTTATTTCAAAATCATTGAGATTTGGAATGCATCACCACTGAGGTAGTCTGATTTCGCTAAATGACTGACATTAAAAATCTGATCTTCCAATTAGATTATACGGCATTTTATAAATTAAGTCTGCTTCTCCAAGGTCTATGTATATATAAAGCATACATACAATATATACTATGCCAGAAAATACATCCTTTGCAGCCATTTATGATAGAAATGTTAAGGCACTAACACTGACTTAAAAATGTGCAAGGTGGATGGGATGGGGAAGGAGACAAACCATAAGAGACTCCTAATCTCACAAAACAAACTGAGGGTTACTGGGGGGTGGGAGGGTAGGGATAGGGTGGATGGGTTATGGACATTGGGGAGGGTTTGTGCTTTGGTGAATGCTGTGAAAGATGTAAGCCTGATAATTCACAGACCTGCACCCCTGGGGCAAAGAATAAAAAATAAATATAAATAAATAAATAAATAACCAAAACACACACAAAAAATGTGCAAGGTGCTAATAAATTTTTCAAAATTCTAGGGGAAAAATTGTTTTAAATTTTAGGTGGTCCAAGAATAAAAGGATTTCAAGACCACTGGCCTAGTCCATGTGTTTTTTGTTTTGTTTTTTAAGATTTTTATTTATTTATTTGACAGAGAAAGAGACTGTGGCACAAGCAGGGGGAGTGGCAGGAAGAGGGAGAAGCAGACCCCTTACTGAGCAGGGAGCCCAATGCAGGGCTCGATCCCAGGACCCCGGGGATCATGACCTGAGCTGAAAGCAGACCTTAACTAACCGAGCCACCCAGGCGCCCCACAGTACATGCCTGGTTTGAATCAGAACTCCAGTTTTCTACCTATTGCCCCCTTGACAAGTTATTTAACTTCTATATGTCTCAAAGTTCTCCTATACTATAGGAATAACGATACCTACCTCATATGATTACTATCAGGAGTAAATGAGATCATGCATAAGAAACAATCATATTCATAGCCCCGTTGTTCATAATAGCCCCAAACTGGAAATAGTCCAAATGTCCATCAATAAGTGAATGGTTGAACCAAAAGAAATATACCATAAAAAAGAATGCAACAACATGGATGAACCTCAGAAAAAAAACATTCCAAGTGAAAGAAGCCAGACAAAGAAGACTGAGATTTGTATAATTCCAATTATCTGAAATTTCTAGAGAACATAAGACTACAGAAATAGGAAGCAAATCAGTGGATACTAGGACTTGCAGTTGGAGAAGTGGGGATAAACAACAAACAGGAACTAAGGAATGTTCTGAGGTATTCGAAATCTTCTAAATCTGAACAGTGGTGATGATTACATCAAACTGAACACTTACAATGAAGGAATTTTATGATATGTAAACTATGTCTCCAAAAAAAGTTTTAAAGAATTTTAAAATAGGGAGCCTGGGCAGCTCAGTAGGTTAAAGCCTCTGCCTTCGGCTCAGGTCATGATCTCAGGGTCCTGGGATCAAGGCCTGCATCAGGCTCTCTGCTCAGCGGGGAGCCTGCTTCCTCCTCTCTCTGCCTACTTGTAATCTCTCTCTGTCAAATAAATAAATAAAATCTTAAAAAAAAAAGAATTTTAAAATAATGTAATAATATTATTATTACTACTATGCTCAGATTTTTAAAATCATAATAGCATTAAGCTGGAAAGGAACGTCCTGAGTATGTCTAATCCTACTCTATGAGAGTAATAAAGGCAAGCATAGCTGAGTGCTGACTCTACCAGTTAAGCATTTTACACAGGTTCTCTCATTTAATCACCCCAAGTCCTCTGCAGGATGACTATAAACAGAGTAAAAAGGCACCCCACAGATTGGGGAGAAAATATCTGCAAATCACATATCTGATAAAAGATTAATATCCAGAGTATGCACATGCCCATGTTCATAGCAGCATGATTCACAATAGCCAAAAGGTGGAAACAACACAGTTGTCTACCAACAAATGAAGAGATAAACAAAATGTGACCATTCACACCAACGGAATATTTATTGAGCCATAAAAGAGAATTAGTATGTCGATTACATCTCAATTTTTAAAATATATTTTTTTGGTAATTTTTAAAAAAGGAATGAAGTTTGGGGCATCCGGCTGGCTCAGTTGAAGAGTGACCAACTCTTGGATCTTGGGGTTGTAAGTTTGAGCACCATGTTGGGTGTAAAGATAAATAAACAAACTTTAAAAAAAAAGTATGAAGTTTGGATACATGCTATGACATGAATGGGCCATGAAAACATTACGGTAAGTGAAACAGGCCAAACATAAGGGGACAAATATTGTATGATTTCACTTATATGGGATACCTAAAACAGGCAAATTCAGAGTGATTTAAGACTATAAATTAGAAGTCACCAGGGGCTGAAGGGAAGGAACAATGAGAGTCATTTGCTTAATGGATAGAGTTTCTGTCTGGAGTGATGAAAAAGTTTTGGAAATAGTGGTCAGGGTTGCACTACACTGTGTATGTAACTAATGCACTGAATTTTATACTTCAAAGTGGCTTAGCGGTGCCTGGCTGGCTCAATCAGAAGTGTGGCTCTTGATCTCGGGGTAATGAGTTCCAAACCATGTTGGGTGTAGAGACTCCTTAAATAAATAAACTTAAAAAAAAATCAAAAGAAATGGTTTAAATAGTAAATTTTGTTACAACATATGTAACAAAGTTTATTTACCACACACTACCTTGTAAAGAAATTAGCAATGTATTATATAAAAAGCACTGAATTATACACTTTAAATGGTTAATTGTATGGCATATGAATTATGAATTATATCCCAACAAAGCTGCTTAAAGAAAAAAAGACAACAGTGGTGGCTAACATTTAGTGAACACCTTCTGCACACCTGGCACTGTTCTAAGGGCATTACATAAACCTCACAACAACCTCATTTCACATATGAGGAAACTCAAGTAAGGTAATTTATCCAATGTCACTGAATTATTGGAGGAGTAAAGGATTCAAAACCTATCAGATTCCAGAGCTCCCCCAGTTTCCCACTCTGCTATTCTGAGTCCCACAGCATGACAGGAGGGTTATAAAATGCATTCAACAGATGCCCCATTAACTAAGTGAACGAGATGAAGAAGGTATTGTGGGAGTGTGGCAGAAAAATTAATTCTAAGCACTTGGTATATAGGTTAAAAAAAGTCCATCAAGGAATGATTTATAATCTTTAAAATTTCAGAACTTTCTGATAGTTTTAATTTTAATTCAACCCTGAATCTGATCATTAACAGCAGTTTATACATTTAAATATTGGCACAAGACTAGAACCTTGCTCATGTACCTGCAATAAGAGAGTTCATTTAGTAACATGCACTCACCTCCCCCACCCAGGCCTTGACAAGTCTCCTCTGAAAGGCTACAACAACCGAGGATCCTAAAGGCAACAAAAATAAACCCAAGTCTGGTAATAGAACTCTATAAAGAACGGTACTACAAACGTCCAGAAAAGAGACCCAGTATCGGGCGCCTGGGTGGCTCAGTGGGTTAGGGCTTCTGCTTTCGGCTCGTGTCATGATCTCAGGGTCTGGGATCAAGGCCCGCATCGGGCTCCCTGCTCAGCGGGGAGCCTGCTTCCTTCTCTCCCTGTCTCTCTGCCTGCCTCTCTGCCTCCTTGTGATCTCTCTCCCTCTGTGAAATAAATAAATAAAATCTTAAAAAAAAAAAAAAGAGAGAGAGAGAGAGACCCAGTATCTTCCCTATAGGTTAAATACCTAGTTAGGTACCAATTAATGAGACAAGGTTCAGGTCCAACTTGTCTGTACTTCACCAAAATAGTAACATGCCATTATTCACTTTATACATTGCCAGCCCTACTGTCAACCATCAGTTCTTCATACCTCTCCCTACAGTCCTCACAAGTTTGATGATGTTGACATTATAAACTATTCACACTGGTGGCATTACTCAACAGGAAGTTGAAGAGTAACAAACCTAGGGTACAATCCAGAGTTCAGAAAATGAACCAAGTGACCAGGCGCATCAGAGTCTACTGAACTCCTTTACTTACATCCAGCAACTCTGACCTTCACATGCAAAACCTGGAATATGCAAAAAAACCACAAAAAAACAAAAAACCATTACCCTTAAAGTCTGTGTACCTTACGAAACATGGCCCTTTCTTTTTATTAAAAAATGCACTCCTAGAGCTGAATCCAGTAGCACACTAATACAAAACTTAGGAGAAAAACACAGATCTACAACGCCAAAAGGAATCTAAAGAGTAAATACGAAGAAACATCCCTCCTCCCACATTCTCCCAACGGGCGCAGAACCCACCAGACCACTCCCCCACAGGTTCTACATCCCCGCGCGCCGGGCTCCGAGCTCTCGCACCCTGTGGTCTGGCCAAGCTCACTCGGGTCTAGCCAGGTCTAAGGACGAGGCTACGTGCTAGGCACAAGAAGGTCTCCCTCTCGAGCGATGCCTCAGAACCGGATCACCCTCCTGCAAAGGCAGGAAAAAAGAAGGAAGAAAGGGCCCGCCTGCGGCCCCGCAGACCAGAAGCACCAAACCGTAACCACGCGCCAGCCCCCTACCCCGCAGCCGACAGCCCCGAGGCTGGACCGGTAATTCTACCGCCGCCCCGGGCCCCGCCCCGGGCCCGCGACCGTTCCGGGGCGTTCCTCCCGAGGGCGGCGCCTGCCTCACCACACCGCCACTCGGCTCTCTTCTTCCCGAGCGAGGCCGCGGCCGCCCCGCGACACCGAAGCCGCAGCTGCCAGGCCTCGCGGCCCCGCGACTTCTATAGCGGCCTGGCAGGCCGGCTCCTTTCCCGCAGGCTCCGGCACGCCCTCTCTACTGCCCCAGGCCCTTACCGAGGCAGCGCGGCCTCCGCGGCCCGCTCCTCCTAATCCTGAGCCGCCGCCACCGACCCAGCGTCGCGGAGACCGGAACTTCCTCCGCGCCGGGCCGCTGCCTCCACAAAGGCGCCGCGCCGCCGCCTTCAGCGCTCGGCCCGCCGGGAGATAGAGTACAGCGACGGATCGCGCCGACTCCACTCCCGCCATGCCCTGTGCGTGGTGGGGCGGGGCTGCCTAAGGGAGCGAGGCGTGGGGGCACGCTGCTCGCCGGCGTCCAATGGGAGGGCGTGCGTCCCCAGGTCCGCGGGGCCTGCTGGGGGTTGTGGTTTAGACCCTGGCTCGTCTTCCGGTGCTGTCTTTGGAGTTGAGCTAGGCTTGCTGTTTGCCATTGGCTTGGCCCCCCGTTTGCTCTCCACTAGGAGCGCAGAGCAGGACTTGGTCGGCCTACTTCGAGGACGCCTTCTTTCCCGTCATTGTGAAGGCAACGGAAGGGAGACTTCTCCGGCCTAAACCTTCCGGAGAAGTGGTTGCTGGCCCGCACAAGCGCCTGACCTCTGACCCCTTTAATCCAGGAGCTTAGCCCTTTTTGCCCAAGATCCGAGGATAGGTGCGAGAGAAGCACTTGAATTAGAGAAGCAGTAGTCAGAGAGGCTCGTCCCCTTTTCCTTCTGAGGGGGTTTCCAAGTTAGGCATCTCTGGCTCAAGAATATCAAGCAAATACCGCCAATGTTAAAGGTTCAGTAGTCCTACCTAAAAGGGAAAACCCACCCACCTTCCACAGGGCCTTGCTAGATCTCAAGCAATAAATCTGGCCAAGAGTGACGTGCGAGGTCTCAGAACTGGAAGGTTATCTGCAAATCTCCCAATCTAGCGGAAACGCTTTCAGTTTCCAGCTCAATTCCAGAATCTCCTTACAGTTAATCTTCAAATGGCAAACTCCAAGCTTCCAGGTAGGTTATCTACACTGTTAATATGCTTACTGGTTCCAACCACCTGGTGTCTCTACCAGTGGACCCTTAGGAAAGGTAACCTGATTTTGTAGCCTAAATTCAACATCATGGGATCAAAGGAATCTGCTGCAAGAAAAGCATATAAAGAATTCTAAAGTAAAGCAGTCCTTATCTGCAGAGAAAGGAGGTTGTTGGGTTTAGGTAGTTTTTAAAATTATCTTCCCACTTTTCAGGCATCTTGTCTGGAAGTCATTCCTTCATTCGAGAACTGTATGAAGGACCTGTGTGTGCCAGGCACTGTATCAGGTGCTGGGGATACAGGAACAAACAAAGCTGATAAAATTTACTGCCCTACTGGAGATGGGGGTGGGGTAGTTATTAGAGGCGGACAACAAACTAAACAAGATATACAATCTCTGCAGAAATGAGTTTGGTTTCTGCAAGGAGGGAGATGGAAAGTCATTGGAGGGCTCTAAATAGAATAATATTATAACTTCAGGTCCATGTTATACGATCCCTCTGGCTGCTGTGTGGAAATAGGCTAAAGGTAGGAAGGGCAGTAGCCATGCATCCAATTAGGAGTCTATTGCAATAATGCAACCACAGAAGGATGGTACTCGTACCTGTGTGGCAACAGTAGAAACAGGAGACATGGCCTGGGATGAGGGCAGAGAGGGAAGAATGTGGGCGAAGCAGTTTTGGTAGGAAGAATAGGGAGCTCAGTTTGTGGTAGGTTGAATTTTTGGTGCCTAGTATTCAAGTGAGACATGGAATTGGTAGTTGAATACATCAGTCTGGAATTCAGGGTAAAAGGTTAGTGTTAGAGATGCAAATCTGGGAGGTATCAGCATATCTCTGGTGTCAGTATCTGAAGCCATGGGCTTGAATGAGGTGACCAAGGGAACGAGGGAGTGAGGGTAGACATGAGAGCAGAGTTCCAACCCTGAGCCGAGGGGCACACCAGCACTAAGAAGTTGTAAGGAAGAGGAGGAAGAGCTAGCTACACAGAACGGTGGGTACTTTGACTTTGCTTCCCAAACTGGACTATTGTTGGTGGATCTCCCCCTTATCAGGTAGTACTTTGTCCTCTAAAGAGGTAAACGGTATTAAGGAACTAATTTTTCTTGCCTTACACCCAATCTCCTTGGGTAATAATAATCGCTACTCTTTGTCAAACTATATGGCTGGCATTGTGCTAGCACTTAATTATCTCATTTAATTTTTATAATAATCATATGAGGAAACCCCTTTTATAGTTAAGGAAACCAAAGACCAGAAAAATGAAGTAATTGCTGCACCTGGAAAGTCGAGGGCGTGGGATTCTAACCCAGGTTATTCCTAGTCCAAGGTTTACGTCCCTACTGCTTTCCCCTTTTCCTTAAGGTGATTATTGAAGGTTTTCAGAGGAAGCATAAGGAATTTTCTTTTTTTTTTTTCCTTAACTTACAAAGACCCATAGTCCTTGTAAGTTCGTTTTTACTGCCTTAGAGCAGGAAATATGAGCTATTTAGAAGAGCTGATCCGAGCAGCACCTTCACCTGGAATGGGGTTTACAAAGTCTAGTCAGGGAGACGTACCCACTTACAGCCCCTAAATCCTTACAGGGGAGGACTCAGCAAAAAGAAAGACCATGTCCTGTCTGTTGCTCCTTGTTGCCTTGGTCTCATTTGGGGCCATGGCTCTGCAGCATGGAAAGCAGGATTTGATGAAATGTTAAATGAGAGACAGGAACCAGGAGAGTTACAGGTGATACAAGACTAGAGATGAAATTTCCCAGCAGAGCAGAAAACCCAGCTGCCTTACCAGGAGCTGCCAAGTAATAAAGGCAGGAAGGAAAACTTTGGATTTTCCAGGGAAGGATTGGGTGTTCTTATTATAAACTCAAAATATTTCCTGCCAGGTATCTTATATTTGTAGTGGGGGGAAACAGCTGAAGGGGCTTGAAAGGAACAGGAGTGGATTTTCCCCTAGTGACACATGTAAGATAGCAATAGGACTGGGAGCAGAGCCCAACCTCAGGGCACGATCAGGCATTTCTCACCTTACCCATGACCTCTTCCTCTGCAATGCCCACTAAATCTATGAAAGAAAATAAATCTGGGAAAGAATAAGAGTTCTTATTTTATGATTGTTCCAGTCCCCACTAGTCCTCACTACTACTGTTGTGGAGATGACCTGCGGGGTCCATGAAAGTCACCTGCCCAGACAAAACAGAAAGCAGAGGTTTAGAGGACCCCCTGACCTGGAGGGTGACAGAAGGTGCAGGGTGTTATGTTGTTTGTGGCAATGCCCAAGATTTGAAGCAGCATAGTGCAAGGCAGCAGAATCATCCTGGGACTGGCATTTATTATTATTGGAAAAGACTAAGATTTATTTCTCGGTAATTTCTTATTTCTTTATTTACTAAGTAGGCTCCACACCCAGCCTGGAGCCCGACATGGGGCTCGAACTCGAAAGCCTGAAATCAAGACCTGAGCTGAAATCAAGAATCATTGATCACCCAACCAACTGAGCCATCCAGGAGCCCCTATTTCTTGGTAATTTCTATCAGCAAAAAGTGACATATAGGGCGCCTGGGTGGCTCAGTGGGTTAAAGCCTCTGCCTTCAGCTCAGGTCATGATCTCAGGGTCCTGGGATCGAGGCCCGCATCTCTCTGCCTGCCTCTCTGCCTACTTGTAATCTCTCTCTCTCTGTGTCAAATAAATAAATAAAATCTTAAAAAAAAAGTGACATATAGGAAAGGTTGTCCCACTATTCAAATATAAGTTAATGAGTGGATTAAAACAGAGTTTGGAATAACAATCTTAAAAATGTTTTACTAAGTAGCCACAGTGGTTTGCCCTGTGAGAGTGTCCTAGGTACAAGTCTTAGCCAGAAGCCCATGGGGCATGTAGCCACTTGCTTGGCTAAGTAGATGCAGTACAGCTGACCCTGAACACCCTGGGGGTTAGGGGCACCAACCACCCTCCTTCCTGTGGAGTTGAAAAATCTGTAAAACTTTTGACTTCTCCAAAACTTAAATACCTATCAGTGAGAACCATGAGGTCACTTTTTTTTTTAAAGATTTTATTTACTTATTTGACAGAGAGAGCGAGATCACTAGTAGACCGAGAGGCAGAGAGAGAGGGAGAAGCATGCTCCCGGCTGAGCAGAAAGCCCGATTCGGGACTCGATCCCAGGACCCCAAGATCATGACCTAAGCCAAAGGCAGAGGCTTAACCCACTGAGCCACCCAGGTGCCCCCGTGAGGTCACTTCTACTTGTGATAAGCAATTTATCAGAGAGACTAACGGCTCACAAGGAGATGATTAGTGGATACTAACAACACTTGAGCTCATCACAAAAGCAACAGGAGGTGGCTACTTAATTATTACAGTAGTACAGTACGTTCTATAGTTAATTTTATGCAGTTATGATTTAATACAGCATCTTTACATTTATTTACATTTCCACTATAAATGGTACCATGTACAGTCTACAAGTATTTGTGTGTGGGAGTTTAATAAATTTTGACTTTGTTTTTTTAAAGATTTTATTTACTTATTTGACACAGAGAGAGAGATCACAAGTAGGCAGAGAGGCAGGCAGAGAGAGAGGGGGAAGCAGGCTCCCCACTGAGCAGGGAGCCCGATGCAGGCCTCGATCCCAGGACTCTGAGATCATGACCTGAGCCGGAGGCAGAGGCTTTAACCCACTGAGCCACCCAGGCGCCCAAATTTTGACTTTTTATAATAGATTTGTGTGTATTTTATGGTAGTAAATAAGGTGGACTGGTATGTACACATATTTTATGCATTTATGACATACTGTTTTTTTTTTAAGATTTTACTTATTTATTTGACAGAGAGAGACACAGCGAGAAAGGGAACACAAGCAGGGGTAGTAGGAGAGGGAGAAGCAGGCCTCCTGTAGAGCAGGGAGCCTGATGTAGGACTTAGTCCTAGGACCCCAGGATCATGACCTGAGCCGAAGGCAGGCGCTTAATGACTGAGCCACCCAGGTGCCCCATACCTCAACTTTTTCTTATTTATTTATTTATTTTTTATATTTCTAGGCTATGTGGTTCACCAGCAAGTTTTTTCAAATTGTTGCAAATCCAGGGCGCCTGAGTGGCTTTGTCTTCTAATGAGATCAATTCTATGGGGTGCAACTTCTGGTTAATGGAATATAGCCAGGATATTTCTGTACCAGAGAATATGAGATTTTCTTGGCTTAAACTTTTTTTTTTAAGGATTTTATTTTTAAGTAATCTCTTCACCCAACGTGGGGCTCAAACTCACAGCCCCAAGGTCAAGAGCCCTATTATGTTCAGGGCACTTGGGGGGCTCAGTCAGTTAAGTATCTGCCTGCAACTCAGGTCGTGATCCCAGGATCCTGGGATGGAGCCTGGGCACCCTGCTCAGCGGGGAGCCTTCTCCCTCTCCCTCTGCTGCTCTCCCTGCTTGTGCTTACTCTTTCTCTCTCCCTCTTTCTCTCTGTCAAATAAATAAATAAAATCTCCAAAAGGAAAAAAAAAAAAGAGTCCTATGCTCTACCTACTGAGCCAGCCAGGCACCTGTTGGTTTAAACCCTTATAACGTAATGTGATGGGATGCATGAAAGCTAAACGTTACACATGATGCTTACTCCAAGCAAAGGAGCCTGGATTTCTGAGCTAGTAAGGAGAAAAAATACTGAGTGACCTGTGAAGACCTGGGTAGATTCCTCTTTCCTCCCCACTCTCTTTTCCAGGGGAATAGATGTGAAGGAATTAGACTTTTTCTCACAGGTTCTTACCTAAAAGGGAGGAGAAAGCTTCCCTTAAATTATGTGGGGGTGGGGTGGGGGGGTGCCTGGGTAGCATGGTCGGTTGGGCGTCTGACTCTTGGTTTCAGCTCAGGTCCTGATCTTAGGGTCCTGAGATCAAGCCCCATGTTAGGCTCCAACTAAGACTCCCTCTCCCGTTGCACCTTTTCCCCCTCAAATAAATAGGTGTTTAAAAAAGAGTTTATTTACTTGTTTGAGGGAGAGAGAGCACACGGGCAGGGGGGAGGGGCAGAGGGAGAAGCAGACTCGCAGCTGAGCAGGGAGCCGGATGTGTGACTCTGTCCCAGAACCCTGGGATCATGACCTGAGCGGAAGCTAGATGTTTAACTGACTGAGCCACCTAGGTGCCCTCAAATAAATAGGTCTTTTAAAAAATTTATGTGCAAGGGTCTTGGCCCTGTGCAAAGTCATCTCCAGTAAAAGCCCACAGCTTTGTCATTATTTCAGTCACAGACCAGTATCTTGGAGTTAGGCTCCAACTGGCTGTCATCTGAGACCATGAGAGAAGCTCAGGGGCAGAGCTTTCCCAATTCCGGTGTAGGGCTGAGATGAAGACAGGACACTGCATCGAGGTGCTCGAAGCAGCAGGGAGAATTAAAGGAGTGATTTCAGGCTTTTTCCTTCATCCTAGAACTGTTGGGGAAATCAACCAGAAGGCTATAAAGTGATTTCATTTCTTAAGAGAAAACATAACATGAGCAGTATTTTTGTTAATCTCTAATTTTACTTCTTTAAACTGTACTTCAAAAATAAGATTGTTTGGGAAAGCTTTATGTTTTCCTGTTGTTTGTATTGCCTTGTGTCTAGGAAGTTACAAATGCCCATAACAGTCATTCCTTGCCCTGGCACATCACCTGGGAAGCTTTTAGATACTGATGCCTGGGTCTCATCCTGGTTCAATTAAATAAAAATCTCTCGAAGTGATCAAAATTTCTAGGCATTAGTGATTTTCAGAATTTCCCCAGGTCATTCTATGTGCATTAGCCACATTAAAACGTGGCTAAGAGAATGTCTTTAGCAACAATTGATGTGCCTACATCATTTACAACCAGTATAGCTGGACCCGCAGATGACGTCTATCCAGCCCCTAAACTTGTAGTGCTCTTCCACAGCCAATAGAGGAAACAGCCCCAACGTCTCTTCCTCCCCTTTGAAATAATCTTCTGGTTGGCCGGGGCCGAGGGGCCTGGGAGTCTGGGCCTCCGGCCCACCCTGCCCTTTGGGTTCCGGGGAGGCGCTTGGGCCGGGCCGCGGCGCAAGAGAAGGCGATGCCGGAAGAGGCAAATCCTGACCCGGGTCAGGCCCCGCCCCCCGACTTTGCCAGGATTGCGCGCCCCGCCCCGCCCCAGAGTTCCGCAGGCGGCCGCGAGCTGCGGACTACATTTCCCACAATGCACCCCGGCGCGGGCAGGGCTGGGTCGAGCGGCTGGAGCCGGGCCTCCCCCACGAGAGGCCGGCGAGGGCTGTCTTCCTGGGCCGGCGGCCGGGCGAGGGGCGAGGGTCGAGGGGCGGTGGGAGGGGGCGTGGCCCGCACAGTGGCCATGTCTGCGTCCGCAGGGGACCGTGGCCCCGCGAACCTCTGCCCTCAGTCCAGGTCTGGCCGGGCACCCGTGCTCTCCCGGGGGTCCGGCAGAGTGCAGTGACCCGCAATCTGTGTGCGTCTAGGGCCCCCCGGAGAAACAGGTGAGTACGACTGCCAACCCACGTGGCCTGGGGGTACCGAGAGACTGGAGAGCTGTCATCCTTGGAGCGAGGGGCTTGAAGACAGGGCGGCCCTGCTGCCTACGCTGCCATTTGCGGTAGGAGGTCTTAGTTTCTTTGGGGTGTCTTAGCCGGTTGGCCCCCAGGTGGAGAATACAAAAGGCGAGGACCGGAATCCTTTGGCTGGGAGGGCAAAGTCCTGTAGGGGCCAGTAGCCAGGTAGGACCCGCCCCCTAAGGCACCACATCCCCGCACCCCCACCCCGTTAAAGTCCTTTCAAAGATCGGCAGAGGTGACTGTGGGGTGAGCCAGGCAGCTCCTTGGAAGTGTCCTGAGGCTCTGGACTTTGCTCTCAAGGGTGCCCTGGCTCAGATAGCACATCTGCCTGCTCCTTGTACTGGGTGAGCAACCCTTTCTGGGTTCCAGTTTGCTGGGGGAGGGTGAGCAGCCTTTGTCAGAGAGGGGAGTGGCCACCATCAGTGACAAGTACCAGGCTATGGTCTCAGCATGGAGTAGGCATCCTGCTGAAACAGCTACAGCACAGCCTCACCAGGCCCTGTCTGCCATGCAGCCATGCATCCCGGCACCACCCTCCCATCTGGAGTCTACTCCCAAAGGGGTCAAGGAGAACAGAGCAGTATCTAAGCAGGAAGAGGGAGCAACATTGGTAGGGAGCCAGTAGGGAGGGGCTCTCAAAGGCTCGACCTGCTCCAGGGTGAGCACAGGAGAAGGGCTGATGGAGCCAGCCTGTTTGATGACATTGCTTGTAGGCACAGCAGAGCACTTCTAGGGAAAGTGGCATGCTCTGGGGGCTTCTAGAGAGGCTGCCTGAGAAGGGGCCCCAAGGACACATATGGGACTGGTTCCAAGAGACCTCTGTTGCTTAACGGCTTCAGGCCCAGCCTCCCAGGAGCTTCAGTCATGCAGGTTATGGCTCCAATGGGGCCTGGAGTGAGGTTTGCTGTGAGTCACTCACCCTCCCTGACTAGTTTCCAGAGTAAGTGTCCAGAGAATTGTTTGCTTCATCAAGACTTCTGGCTGGATCCCCAGATTGGCCTTGGAGATGCGGAGGTACTACATGATTTCAGGTAGCAGGGGAACTCTTGTAAAGGAAAGCCACTGCTAGCCCCAGCCAGCTGACCCTGTCCTCACTCCATATGTACCATGCTGGGTACTACGCAGCCATACTGGGCTTAGTCACCGAAAGCCCTCAAGGGATTGGTGCGTAGTGGGCCCCCTGGACATTGGGTAAGTCACTGTAGACCTTGTTTGGGTCTTTGAGACAAAGGTGCAAGGCACAGAGCAGCGGCATGTGGCAGACCAAAGAGTTCAGCTTGGGAGAGTCTCCCAGGAGCAGCAGAAAACCAGTGGTCTCTTCCCACGACATCAGTCCCAATAAAGAGCCAGTAAGCCTGGAGGAACTCCCAGTCCTAGGCCCACAGACATCTCTTTGGCTGGACGTCAAAGGGGACTCACTTCAGGCCAGAGCCTACCTGGCTTCATGAGGTCAGAATCATGTTTTCCCAGGCCAGTTCACTCAGGGCCTGGCTCAGGGTGAGCCAGCTCTCAAAGGACTGATTTATGGGGCAGAAACCACTGGATCTGTGTGTAAGTGCAGCTACATATGGTCTTGGTCTAAATGCTAAGTAAAAATAATCATGGTGTGAGTGTATAAGTGCCTACTCAGTGGCAGGTAACCAAATTACATGGATTATCTCATTTAATCCTCCCACAACCCAGTGAATCAGTACTATCATTATCCCCATTTTATAGATGAGAAAACTAAAGACTTATAAAATCAAACCAGGTTTATCCACGTCCCTCTAACTCCAGGGCCATTGTTCTTGAGCACTTGACTACTACCAAACACAAGTCTTCTCCAGGGGCAGGGTTCTCCAGAGGCTGCATTGTAACTGGGTGTTCTTTGAGGATCTTTCACCTTTTGTCTCCCGAAGTTATTTATCTGGAAAATGTTGATTAAACTCCTCCTGTGTGTGGAGCTAACATACTGAAATTTGTGGCGGGTTATAGGGTGACCTTCAATGTAGAAAAATAAAGCAGGGCAAGAGGGGTGAGAATCAGGGATCTTGCAGGACGAAGGCCTCTCTGAAAGGTGACACTTGAGCAACAACCTGAAGGAAGTGAGAGAGTGGGTCATGTCAGTATCTGGCCCAAGCAGTGAAATAGGTAAGGTGGGGGGCCGAGGGAAAGGCAGGGAGCCGTGGTCCAGGCAGAAAGCTCAGCAAGGGCAAAGTTCTGAAGTGAAGAAGTGCTCAGGATCTACATTTACATTATCCTAAAGGAAATCCACGAGATCAGTGTGGCTGGGCTGAAGTAAAGCGAGTGGGGGAAGGGATAGGAGATGAGGTTGAAGAAGGAATTATAGGGGGTGGGTAGATAGAGTGGGGCCTTGTGCACCACTGTGAGGAAATTGGCTTTCTTATTGAATGAGTGGGAATGATTACAGAGTTGTGAGCAGGGAAATCACACGACCTGACTTCTTTTGATTTCAAGAGGATCACTGAGTGCTGTTCGAGGGACAGACTATGCAGGGACAAAGGCAGAAGTGGGAGACTGGTTAAAAAAACAAGTGCAACACTCCTAGAGAGAGAATCATAGCCTGGACCAGTGTGATGGTGGTGGCAGTGATGAGCAGTGGTCAGATTCTGGATACGGGCATTTCCCATTTAACATCAGTAATCTATGAAAGTTGGGCATTATGTCTAGAATCATTAACTTAGTGTCTGTTTCCCATTATTATTATTATTTTTAAAGATTTTATTTTATTTTTTTTGACAGAGAGAGACACAGCAAGAGAGAGAACACAAGCAGGGGGAGTGGGAGAGAGGAAGAAGCAGGCCTCCCGATGAGCAGGGAGCCTGATGTGGGGCTCGATCCCAGGACCCTGGGATCATAACCTGAGCTAAAGGCAGACACTTAATAACTGAGCCACCCAGGTGCCCTGTTTCCCATTATTTTAAATGGGGAAAATTATAATGCTTCCCTCATCAACCCCAAATCCCTAATTTCCCAAAATGGTAGTAAATCACAGGAAAAATATATACCTACTATATGCCTAGTAAGTTACAGTGTTAGGACATAAAACGCTTAAAGCATTTCCTTCTGATCACCAGTGTTTGCTGCTTTGATGCAGGACTATGGCCTCTTTCAGTACCTGCAATAGCCACTATGCAAGTAAGCCCCTTTTGTTGCCACTCAGTGATGTTCTGTCTGATTTGGAATATAATTTAAGGCTTTAAATGCATATTACTTTGATTAAAATATAAATCAAGTTCTGATGATGTAAATAGGCTTTTTTTTCTGTATAAATATAAGCTGAATCAATACAGATTTGTTGTATTAGTTATCTTTTGCTGTATAACAAATTACCCCAAAACTTAGCAGCTTAACACAAAATACATATTTATTATCTCATGCAATTGCTATGGGGATTTGAGAGGAATTTGGGAGCAGCTTAGCTGGATGGTTCGGGCTCAGGTTCTCTCATGACATCGTAGTCATCTGAAGGCCTGACTGGGGCTAGATGATTTGCTTCCAGGATTACTCACTCACATGACTGGCACATTTGATACTGGCTGTTTGCAGGTTTCAGTTTCTTGCCATGAGGTTCTCTCTGTAGGGCTGCTCAAGTGTCGTCGCAACATGGCTAATGACTCCACCTGAAGAGAGTGAGCCAAGAGAGAAAGGCAGCAGCCACAATGTCTTTTATGACCTAGCCTCAGAAATCACACATCGTCATTTTCACATTATCCTATTGGTTACATAGATCAGCCCTGCTCAGTGTGGGAGGGGAGTACACAAAGGCATGAGTAGCAGGAGTTGAGGATCACTGGGGCCATCTTGAAGGCTGGCTACCACAGTTGGGTATTGAAAACTAAAACGAATTCTATGGGGAAAATATTAACAAGAGAGACATTTTGCTAGATGCACCTGTATTCTAAAGTACAGGTGACAGGATTTGCTAATGGTTTGGTATATGAGGTATGAGGAAAAGAGATGACTCCAAGATCTTTTGCTGAATAGCTGAAAGGATGACGTCTTTCACTGAGATGGAGAAAACTCTGGAAGGAATAAGATTCTAAGCGGATGATCAGGAACTCAGTTTTGGACATAGAACTTTGAGACACTATAAGATATCTAAGGGCAAATATCAAGTAAACAGTTAAATGTGTGTGCCTCTAGAAGTCAGAGGAGAGATTGGCGCTGGAAATAAAAATCGGAATCATTAATATATCAGTGGAATATAAACCATGACACTGAATAAGATCACCAGTAGATTGAATGAGGACAGCGAAGAGATCTAAGGACTGAAATCTGGGTCCCCTAACTGTAAGAAGAACTGCAAAAAGGACTTAAGAAGAAATGGTCCATGAGGTAGGAGGAGAACCAAGGAAGGAGAGTGGTGTACCAAAAGCCAAGAAGAAAAAAATATTTCAAAAGAGAGGAACTGATTAAGAGTATCCATTGCTGCTACTGAGTGAAGTAAGATGATCTTGAGGTCAACTGGTCCTTGATGGGAGCAGTGTTACTAGAGTAATGGAGGCACAAGTCTAGTTGGAATGGCTTCAAGAGTGAGTGGGAGGAGTGGAGAGGCAGTGGCAGATGTACTTCTTGATTACCAGAAATCCACGACTCTCCCACGTTTCCCAGTCCCTCTGGCTACCTGACTAATTCTGGCCAATCTAGGCTTTGAAGTATTTATTTTTAAAGATTTTATTTATTTATTTGACACAGAGAGAGAGATTACAAGTAGGCAGAAAGGCAGGGAGAGGAGGAAGCAGGCTCCCTGCTGAGCAGAGAGCCCGATGCGGGCCTCGATCCCAGGACGCTGAGATCATGACCTGAGCCGAAAGCAGAGGCTTTAACCCACTGAGCCACCCAGGCGCCCTAGGCTTTGAAGTATTTAAGAGCTGACACATGACCTTCCAGCCCTGTCTTCCACTGCCCAGTGATGTGAGAAAGGGATGTATTGCCATGGCAGAGCTATGAGACGCAAGTAACTTGGATTCCTGAATCACTGCTTGGAAGGGAGCTGAATTACTACCAGACCCATGGTAGATTTTGTGTAAGCAAAAAATAAGCCTTTATGTGTAAAGCCTCTGCTGTCTTGGCATTCACTGGTTACACAGCATAACCTAGCCCGCCTGACTAATTAAACTCCAAGTAATATTTACTATTTTGAGGTTTGTTTTATAAAGGGCAGCAAAAAAAGGGGGGGGTGGAACCTAGAGGGAGGTTTGTTTCAACTTTTTTATTGAAATAAAACAGACGTAAAGTTCACAAATCATAAGTACAGCTCAGTGAATTATAATCAAGTGAACACACCCCAGGGAAGGTGTTTCGAAAATGGACGAAGCAGGCGCCTGGGTGGCTCAGTGGGTTAAAGCCTCTGCCTTCGGCTCAGGTCATGATCCCAGGGTCCTGGGATCGAGGCCCACATCAGGCTCCATGCTCAGCAGGGAGCCTGCCTCCTCCTCTCTCTCTGTCTGCCTCTCTGCCTACTTGTAATCTCTCTCTCTCACTGTGTCAAATAAATAAATAAAATCTTAAAAAAAAAAAAAGAAAGAAAATGGACGAAGCGTCAGCATATTGGCGATGGATAGGGGAGAAGGGGAGACCCATGATCTGGGAGAGAGGGACAACAGCTGAAGCCAAGCGCTTGCGCTCACAGGGCAAGAGGCACTGGAGTGGGGGAGTTTGCCCCCAGTGGAGCCTGGACCGCTCATCTTCAGTGAGGAGAAGGGAGGCAGCGTCTGGCAGGTGAGGCGAGGCGGTGCTGGGAATCTTGGACGTTCTCTTTTGCTGACTGTTCCCTCAGCGGTATCACGGATAGTGCTGAGGGAGTGTGGGAGAAGCAGGTGAGGGAAGTTTGAGAGGAGAGAAGGTGTGAGCTTATTGACTAGCGGAGTGGGAGAGTGAGGCGACACAGAAATGCGTTAATTTAAAGTAGTGGTTCTGGACCTTCTCCCCAGAAGGAAGCACGTAGCAATCCAGGTTTCCAGCCAGGAGCCACGTCCAGAAGCCCTGGCCACAACCCTGGACTTGCCCTCTGCCTGGACTCGGACAGACGCCTCTCTCTGGGGTCACTCTCTCTTCATGTAGCAGTGCACACCCCAATCTGGCTTTTAGGGTAGCCTGTGAAAGGATGGTCTCCGAGCTTCTCATGTGGCCTGTGTCTTCTTGCAGGAGACCTAGGCATGCCCTTGTTACTCTAGCACCCACACTGCGCTGGCCTCTCTGGTGTTAGAGTGGTTGTTTTCGCCTGGTTGGGATTCCTCCCAATTGCTCCCCATCTCTGCCTCTGAGCAGACCTTCCTGAACAGGTTGCTGTTGAGGGCAAGTAGCCTCTTAGTTACTCTGGCCCTTGTCAGACGAGGTGGCCCAAGGTGGTCCTCTGGGCTCTGACTCATGCTGGGAACCGTCACTCTTGATTGTCCTGATAGACGGGATTAGTGGCCTAGACAATCCCCAAAGGTGGCTGTTCTCCCAAATGACGTTTCTTTGGTCCAACTCTGTGTGGGGTGATGCTGTGGGCCAGTGGTGCCCAGCCTGGACTTGTTCTGTGATGCTCCGGATTCGGTGCAGGAGTGGCCACCGGGCTATCCTGTTTTGCACATTGACCTTCTGCAAAAGGCTCATTTGAAAAAAGGATTTCATTGCTTCCAACAAAGATGACCAAAAAAAAAAAAAAAAAAAGGAGCTTGAAAGTCAGTTCTTTGGGTACATACAGGAGTTCCCTGATAAGAGTTCTGGTGGGATGGGGGGGGGGAGTCTGAGAGAGTGCTCGTGGATACAGTCAACTTGGGACCACACAAAGGCAAGTGATGGGGACGCTGACTCTTTGAGATCACCCTCTTCGTGAGCGTTTTTGAGCACCTACTTTACGCCAGACTCAGGAAGGGGTCTTCTGGCCACGGTTGCAGAGCTAGTGGGAAACAAGGCCTCCGTTATTCCCTATGACTCTGCCTTAGGAAAGCAGGGACAGGGTCACTAACACCAGTCCCTCCCAGGGCCCTGGCCTGGCTGCATGACCTCTTCCTGAGTCTCTGATTGGTCTTTGCTGCCCTTCTAGCTTATCCAGCCAGATTTCTCTTCGCGAAAGGGTCCGCGTCTCAGATAGAAGCCCTTGTCTGGGAATGTATATTGCTTGCCAAGTGAAGGCCCTTCAGCTTGCCATTCAGCGGCCTGAGGGGTGACTCCAAGTGAGCCATCCAACTTTGTTATCCCTGCCATCCACTCCTAGCCACCTCCGCCTGGCCCGGAGGCTCGCAGAACTGAGAGATCAAGCTGAGTCTGTCCTGGCCATCAGATGAGCACTGAGAACTGCCATGTCTCTAGTTGTTTGTAATTGGTAAGGCAAACCCCGGTGCCAAATGCAGAAAGTACAACAGTGTATTCAGAAAAAAGCCAGCTCGAAGACAAGCCTGTTTGCTCTTTCTTTGCAAATGTCGAAATATCCAGAAAGCACTATTGGTCGATCCAGTTTTGAATGGGGGAAATGTTGGTGGTAGGATGTGTACTGAAAGATAGCAGGATACGGAATTGTTTCAATTCCCAGCTCCCAGCTTCCTCCCTGTTGTGACATCAGGCAAGGCATCTAAACTCTCCCAGCCTCAGTCCCTTGGTCTATAAAGCTAGCCTGACACAGGAGCACCTGCCCCAGGGCAGAGTGATTAGGCGTGGGTAACTGTCCACTGACCTTAGCACGCTGCCTCGGCATTTAATAATGTTAGCTACTGTTACCAGTTTGTTAAAAAAAAAAAATTACCTTTTATGTGCATTTAAAAAAACTGGGAGGAAATACACTAACATGTGAACAGTGAAAGGTCCTGAAAGGTGGGAGAATGCTGATATTTCTTTTTTCAGACCTTGTCATATTTTCCAAGTTTTCTACAATGAGTAGGTACAATGAATTCTTTCTTCCTCTTCTTTTCTTTCCTTTTCTTTATTTAAAAGATTTTATTTATTTATGACAGAGAGATAGCGGGAGAGGAAACACAAGCACAGGGGAGCTGGAGAGGGAGAAGCAGGCTCCCCGCTGAGCAGGGAGCCCAATATGGGGCTCGATCCCAGGACCCTGGGATCATGACCTGAGCTGAAGGCAGACGCTTAATAACTGAGCCACCCAGGTGCCCCACTTTCTTCCTTTTCTATTTAGAAAAAGAACAGCATACTTCATTTTTTAGAGGGGATTACTCAGAACCCGTTCCCCAGAGGTTTGAGCTAGTTGGGTCCTGGTGAGGGATGCTTTCCTCTACTTACCACTGTTAATTATGCCAGTGACCCCTGCCAACAGCACCCTCCCCCTTCCCCTCGATGACACCTTTGTTTGCCCCACAGGTGAGCCGGAGGGATGGCTGCTGACATGCAGAGGAAGAGAAGCAGCGAATGCCCTGATGGCACGTTGGCTCCTTCTGATGGGCAGAGTATGGAGAGAGCTGAGAGCCCCACACCAGGACTGGCTCAGGGAATGGAGCCAGGTACGGGCAGGGTGTGCAGCTCCAGGAAACTGACAGCGAGAGCAGCCTCCAGGGCCACTGGGATTCCCAACCAGGCTTTCACTCCCACTCATTCATGTGTTTGTTCAGTCACTCCTGGGCTATTTGTCAGGTGCTGGGGATACTGGAGGGAACTGGGCTCCATCCGGCTGTGTCTGGCCTTCCTCTCCACTTCATGTCGGGCTCCTCACCCTGTGCTGTCTGGGTGCCAGAATGGGTCCTCCTCCTGTCCCCTGGGTCCACAGCGTACCTTCCTGGCTCCTTCTCCCTCCCTCAGCTCTCAGCTTAAATGTCACCTCCTCACGAGTCAGGCCTGCCTGCTCCGACCATGCTCTCTACAGGATACTCCTTATTTTGTAATTTTATGTGTTTCTGTACATTTTGCACGTCTCTCTTCCCCAAGGTTGTGAACTCTTTGAACACAGAGTGCTTGTATCCCCAATACCTAGTACAGTATCAAACTCCTCATAGAGACTCAAAATATATCTGTTGTATTATTCCGTCAAAAAAAAAAATCCGTAAAGGGGGACTGACATGGTCCCTGCCTCAGAAGAGCCACAGGCTAGTGGGGCCGTTACCCTGGAGTGGGTTAGGAACTATGGCCTGAGCAGGGTCAGGGAGAATTCTCGCAGGGAGAGAGAGTCACTGCACGCAGGAGGTATTCCGGGCACAGGGCGAGGGGCTGAGTGTAGAGCCGTGAAGAACCAGGCTCCTGCCTCTCAGGAGGAACCTCACTGCAGCTGGGGAGAAGGGTAACAACTGACAAGTGGCACAAGAGAGGGAGGGGTCAAGGAGGGAGATGTGATAGAGCGCCGAGGGTTGGAGGTCGGGTGAGGAGGTAACTAGCATCTTCGCTGAGAGCTGAAGTGTGACAAGGAGCCGGCTGTATGAGGAGGTAGGAGTGCCTTCCAGGCAGAGGAACAGCAGGTGCGGAGGGCCTGAGGTGGGGGGGGGCTTGTTGAGGGTGTCCGGAGAGCAGGTGGATGAAGATCAGTGTGAGTGGAATGGGTAAGGGCCGGGAGGTGAGAGTGAGAGAAGCAGGCAGGTAGTGGCCCCCGCAGCCATGAGGGGTTGGGGTCTTATTCCCAGTGAGATGGGAGGAGACTGGTGGGCTCCCAGTGGCAGGGAGGCGTAACTCGTAGCAGGCAGGAGCAGGAGGGAGCAGCCGCTTCTCTTGGCGGGCCAGGCGGTAAGGCGAGAGTACCTCATTGGGCACCTCGCTGGGAAGGTGGCCTGCCAGCTGCTACCGCTCTAAGCACCAGTGCTTTTGGCCGGCAGGTGCCGGGCAGGAGGGTGCCATGTTCGTCCATGCCCGTTCCTACGAGGACCTGACGGAGTCGGAGGATGGGGCAGCTTCTGGGGACAGCCCTAAGGAGGGTGCTGGGGGTCCCCCACCACTGCCTGCAGACATGCGCCAGATCAGCCAGGACTTCAGTGAGCTGAGTACCCAGCTGACGGGTGTGGCCCGAGACCTGCAGGAGGAGATGCTGCCAGGAAGCTCTGAGGACTGGCCAGAGTCTTCAGGGGCAGCTGGGCGGCCAGCCCCAGAACCCCCCAGGGAGGGCACAGGCGAGGGGGATGAGGAGGAAGCTGCTGAGGCATGGCGACTGCACCAGAAGCACGTCTTCGTGCTGAGCGAGGCGGGGAAGCCTGTGTACTCCCGCTATGGGTCAGAGGAGGCACTTTCCAGCACCATGGGTGTCATGGTGGCCCTGGTGTCCTTCCTGGAGGCAGACAAGAATGCCATTCGTTCTATCCACGCAGGTGAGCCACCTGGAAAGGGGGGCAGGGAGGGCTCCCCTGGCCAGGGTTCATTCAGAGCAGGTTTTGGACCCCCAGGGACTAGAGAGGGCTGGGCTGTGCTATGTGAGGGGGTCCAGGGGCTGTCCCTCCGCCTCATTGGGCTTCAGTATTGTCACCCAAACACGGATAGCGACGCTGACTGCCTGATGGGGCTCTGGGGAGGGCCAAAGGTGGCTCTGACGTGGGCTTCGGCCTTGGAGAGAACCAGAAGTCTGGGGAGGTGACCCAAAAGCCCCAGGTCCTGAGCCGCACCCAGCTTTTGCCATTTAACGCCAGTTTTTCTGAAGTGCTCACTGCATTTTGGCTGGTGCCCGTCTGTGAACCAAGTGGCAGGAGCAGGCCTGGAGTCCTCAGGGAGAGGGGGCCTCGGGGTGCCGGTTTTATCTTCATCATCCTAAAGTCCCTACTGTGCGCAGAGCTCTGAGGGAGGGTGGAGAGGACGGAGAAGGCGACAAGCTGAGTAGGAAGCCAGGGCTCCGAGGGAGCTGGGCGAGGCCAATCCAGGAGGGCTTCCCGGAGAAGCTGACCCCGCCTCCCTCCACCTTCAGATGGCTACAAGGTGGTATTCGTGCGCCGGAGCCCGCTGGTGCTGGTGGCCGTGGCGCGCACGCGGCAGTCGGCGCAGGAACTGGCGCAGGAGCTGCTCTACATCTACTACCAGATCCTGAGCCTCCTCACGGGCGCGCAGCTGAGCCACATCTTCCAGCAGAAGCAGAACTACGACCTGCGGCGCCTGCTGTCGGGCTCGGAGCGCATCACCGACAACCTGCTGCAGCTCATGGCGCGAGACCCCAGCTTCCTCATGGGGGCGGCGCGCTGCCTGCCCCTGGCGGCGGCCGTGCGCGACGCGGTGAGTGCCAGCCTGCAGCAGGCGCGCGCGCGCAGCCTCGTCTTCTCCATCCTGCTGGCGCGCAACCAGCTGGTGGCGCTAGTGCGCCGCAAGGACCAGTTCCTGCACCCTATCGACCTGCACCTGCTCTTCAACCTCATAAGTTCCTCCTCGTCCTTCCGCGAGGGCGAGGCCTGGACGCCCGTGTGCCTGCCCAAATTTAATGCAGCCGGCTTCTTCCACGCACACATCTCTTACCTGGAGCCTGACACCGATCTCTGCCTGCTGCTCGTCTCCACCGACCGCGAGGACTTCTTTGCAGTCTCTGACTGCCGCCGCCGCTTTCAGGAGCGCCTGCGGAAACGGGGAGCCCACCTGGCGCTGCGGGAGGCCCTGCGCACGCCCTACTACAGCGTTGCTCAAGTGGGCATCCCCGACCTGCGCCACTTCCTCTATAAGTCAAAGAGCTCAGGACTCTTCACCAGGTGAGGGAGGGCCTTGGAGACACTGCTTGAGGGAGATTGGGGGTGGGGGTGGGGGGAGAAGGATTGGTCCTGAGCTCTGATGCAGTCCTGAAGCCGACAGCCCCTCTGGGAATGGACTGACATGCTGGGTCTCCTTCCCTCTGACATCAGAAACCCAGTCTCCCTATCCCTCTGCTCCCTATGGGCACACGCCTCTCCGCTTTGTTACCCAGAAAGCCCTGAAATGCCCAATACACCGAGGGAAGGAAGCTGGAACCGAGGTCTCTTGGATCCCCTGCCCTGGAGCAAGTCTGCCTTAGGGGTCATTTTAGTCTGATCCTGGATGCACAGAACTCCTCCTCCAGCAGAGGTCTGGGGCCAGATGTGGCAACTTCTGTCCTCCCACTACCTTTTCGGGTTCGCAGATCACTTTTTCTCCAGTTCAGACCTGTCCTTCTGCCTTAGACACCTAAACTCAGATTGGCCTCTCTAAGGGAAGGTCACCAAAGATGCCATGAACTTGGGGGAGGGGAAAGAACAGGGCCCCAGTCTGGGAGGACTCAGCCCTGTCCTGGAGACTCTTCTGTGATAGGCAGACAATGCCCTATCCTGGGAGAACATTTGGAGGGTAGGACAAGTGGCAGAGTCTCCCTGGCTAGGAATAGTTGTTTCTGGGTCTCCAGAGAAGGCAATAGAAGTCATTTCTTTGCGAACCCACTCCCCCATCTCCAGTCCTGAGATCGAGGCCCCGTACACCAGTGAAGAGGAGCAGGAGCGGCTGCTGGGCCTCTACCAGTACCTGCACAGCCGAGCCCACAATGCCTCCCGCCCACTCAAGACCATCTACTACACAGGCCCTAATGAGAACCTCCTGGCCTGGGTAAGGTGGGCCTGGGCTGGGCTGGGCTTCATTGGGATCCCAGGCAGGGGGCCTGAGGGCTGCCTAACCTTGATGACTACCCTGTGCCCTCTCCTCCAGGTGACAGGTGCCTTTGAGCTCTACATGTGCTACAGCCCCCTGGGGACCAAGGCATCGGCCGTCAGTGCCATCCATAAGCTGATGCGCTGGATCCGCAAGGAAGAAGACCGCCTCTTCATCCTCACGCCCCTCACCTACTGATGGGAACATGTTTAGGTTCAGCGCTCTTCAGCACCCTGGGCCATGGAAGCCAGGGGAGCCTCCACACAGGGCTGGCCTCTCTTGCCCAGGCAGCAGGCAGGGACTGTGGGTTGGTGCGTGCATTAAAGTGCTTTGGGGAAGACACTCATTGGGCCTTGTCACTGGTGCTTTCACTCACCCACTCTCACTCCAGTACAGATACTGAATCCTTTTCCCTAGTCCTTGCCTGTGCTCCCCCACGCACAGAGGCACCTGCACATTCGAGTCCCTCTTCTCTCTCCCTTGCACAGGATCAGGCCACAGGCACTCAGACCCGAAACTGGGGCTGGGGCTCTTTGCCTTCACCTAAAGTCTTGCCACACATAAAGTGTTTTCTAGCACCTCAGTGGCCTTGCACCCCATGCCCCACCCCAACACTCAGTCGGAGCCCTTGGTGCCTCCCCTCTCACTCCTGGGTGGGGGGCAGCAGTGTGCCCCAAAGAACCAGTCCTATGCCCTGGGAGCTGGGGCTCTGTTCAGTGGGCTGCTGTTGCTCAGCAGAAGCTGAATTGAGTAAGATACGGACGGTCAACCAGGGAAGGTCTGAACCTTGGTACAGATGGGTGGGAGCCCTTGGTGGAGTGGTCCAGTGTGCGGCACAGACCTCAGATTCAGAGTTCAGCCTCATGGTAGCTCTAGGCCTCTGGGGAAACTGTCCCAGCTTGAAGGGCTATCCACCTCAGCATCTGTACTTCCAGCGAGTACATGGCCCCAGGAGTGAGCTGGAGGGCCTGCAAGAAGACCCCACTGACCTTAGGGGCAGATGCCAGTGGCCACACCGGGTCTTCTTTGGCCACCCTATGCCCTGGCATGACCCAGCCCCTGGGGGTCACTGTGGACATCCCTGGAGGCTCAACAGTGAAGGCCCAGCCCCATTCACTGTATCCTGAGACCCTCTTTGGGCAGAGCACAAGGCACAGCTTGGAAAGCTTCTTCCTTGCTGCTGGCGGTGGGGGGGGGGTGTCATGG
>LNAC01000008.1:3356174-3376785 GCA_002007465.1 Ailurus styani
GGGTTGGGGTGGCTTTTCCAGTTCTGCCACTATTTAACCATCTCATTGGCTAGGGGAGCAAAAGACCTAGGAAATGTTTGTGGGAGAAAAGTGTCCACTGAATATGGTCTTCAGACAATAGAGTGAATCACCCTCATGCAGTCTCTGAGAGCTGGGCTAAGATTTAACTGGGCTAAAACCAACTCATGTTGGGAAAAAAAAAAAACAACTTTGTGTGGGTAGCAGGGCTCAAGGGTACATTGGAATGGTTCAGCTGCTGTCCCAGGAAATGGCAGCACAGTGCCTGCCCTCGTCCCCATCCTGGATCACATTAGAATAGGTGTGGCCACAAGCCACCTGCCCTGACCCCACAGTCCTTGGGGAACAGCCACAGGCTTGGTGGTTCACCCTGCACATATGCCCTGGGTCTCTTTTCTGCCTGTTCCTGCTTGTTTCTCCCCTTGATCCTAGCCAGTGCACCAAACCACTACCTCTGGGGCCAGGGTCATCCCATGACTGCTCGTGGCATTCTTCTGGTCAGCGGTCCACCCCTAGGTGCCTCTGTTGGCTGCTGTGATCCTCGTAGGGCTCTCAGCTTCTTTGCAGTTCAGCACCTATTCTGGGTGGGTGTGGAAAGCGGTGGTCACAATTAGATGAGTGTGTATACCTAGCACAGGAGGCACCTGAAGTGTGGGGTTTATCTGGGGATCAAGGCAAACAGGGAAGGTATTCCTCGTGGGGGAACCAGCACGTGCAAAGCGAAGGACCTGGTAAAGAACCTGGTATTACTGGTGTACAGTGAAGCCAGAGGACTTTCAAGGCCTAGGGTTCTCTAACTCCAGGCAAAAGTCTGGCAATCAGGAGCCATTGAATGTTTTAAATCTGCAGAATGATATGGTCATACTATGGTTAGAAAGATCCCTTTCTGACATTCAGATGATCTTTTTGGGCTGGAGAAAAAGGCCAGCATTAGTTCTTTGGAGTAGTGTTCATAGGGGTGTGAGAGCCCAAAATAGGAAAAGAGGGCACTCCTTTGAGGTCACAGATGCCAGGCAGGGGCAGATGCCAGGACAGGGCAGCTGGGCAGGTCCTAAGTCAAGTATGGGTCAGGCCTTATGAGTTCAGCTTGGGGGAGCACTCGTACCTAGCACAGACTTCCCCTGCATGGTGTTTGCCTGCCCCCTTCCTCAGAGTGAGCAGTTGGGGAACGACGAAAGGGCGCCCGTGTGGATGCTTGCTGTCAAGGACCAGGGCTGCCCAGGAGGGAATGCTGGCCTGGGGGGCAGCCAACATCTTGGCCACACGGTGGCAGCAAAGAATCAACTGTTGACTGCTGTACCCCAACCCTCAAAACAGGTGGATAGGGTGATCAAGGAGGGCCCTGAAATCTCCTCCAACCCACAGAAGTCTCTCCGAATGTTCTGAGGCAGGATGGGGGTCCAAGAAACTATGTCTCAGTGCCAGCAGAGAATGTTTCATTTCAGTTCTGCCGTGCATGACTATCTTTAGGCATGTTGACTGTGAAACACAGGAACTGTGCCATGATTTTTTTATGGGTATTTATTCATTTCCGGGCCAATTCTGGTTAGAGAAGGGAGTGCCTTTTATGTTGCCCGAGGCTTGGAATCCTTCCAAGACTGGGTGTGGCTGTCCACTCCTGCTGTTTCCTCTCTCCGCCAGGTAGGTGCTCATTGAACTCCAGCCTCGACGGGGGAGGGAGTCCAGCACTAGGAATGGGGAAAAGGGGGAGTCAGATATCCAAAGTCGACTGTGCTGGGGTGCGTATAGCACAGGATCTCTGGGACCCATGAAATGGATCTGGCATTGCCAGGATCAGGAGGGCTTCCTGGAGGAGGTGCCATCTAAGTTTCAAAAGGAGGAAAGGAAAAAGGTGCTCCTGGAAGGAGGAACAAGGAATATGCCCTGGATGGGGGAGTACAGGAGATACAGCCAAAAGTCAGGCTGAATGAATCCTGCTGGGCTGAAACCTCCTCTCCCCGCTCTCGCCCCCCCTTACCTTCCAAAGCCCTGGGACCCACAGTTCACAGATCCCTCGGACCTCAGCCTAGGGCCACCCTATGCAGGTTAGAGGCCCCTGTCAAAGCTGATGTTTCCCCCACGTCAGGGAGCACTGGAGCACAGCCAGCAAAGAAGGCGAGAATCATGTTTTGTTATCCCCGTCCTACAACTTGTGCCTACAGAGGCAGCAGTGGAAGTACCAGAGCCAGGGTTGGGCCTCCACATGAGCTGCCTCTCCTCTGACTCCAACGTTCAGCCAGCAGGGTAGGTCCCAACTCATAACTCCTACCGCCTTGGGCAGGTAGGGTGCATCGCACCTTCCTCTGACACCATCCTGTCACTGACACCCCAGGGCAGGCCGAAGGAATGATGCGCCCTGACCACAGAAGGTAGCAGTACCTCTGGGGAGCCCCACCTCTCCCCTCTGGTCTTCCACACATTCTTGGCCTCTCAGGGGCCCCCCAAGCCCTGTTTGAGAACCAGCGTCTGAGTGTGTTGCTGTTTACTGGTGACAAGGGAAGAAATAAGCCAGGTGGTCCTCAAACCCTCACTGGTGCTGGGCCCTGATCCCTCCTCACTTCGGCCTAGTCGGTCTCGGGGGGCAGGAAGGGATGGCTCAGGCCTCCTTACCTCTCTCCAGGCCACTCCACGCACACCCACCCACACGTCACTGAGAAAAACACGCCCAAGAAGAGTAGGTGACAGGCCTGCGAGGGCCTGAAGAGTTGGGTGGGCGGAGGGGCTGGCGAGCCCAGGCCTCCGACAGGCTCCGCCCACAGCTCCGCCCCCACAGCCTGGCCCCGCCCGCCCCGCCCCGCCCAGCGCCCTGGGGCCGACTTTGCTCTAAGCTGCGGCTTGGAGCGGCAGCTGGGGCGGCAGGTGAGGCGGCCTCTCTGTTCCCTGGCGGTGTGTGTGTGTCCACCTGGTGCCAGGTGCTCAGACCCGAGGGCAGGGGAGGGCGCTGGGCAGCACGGTAGCCCCGGGCGGGGCTCAGCTGCCTGAGGGCTCTCAGGACCGGCTCTGGAGGCGGGTCCCAGCCTCGACTTCCCCTCGAGTCTGCTCCCAGCCAGGCCCGGGCCTGCAGGAGTCCCTGTGGGGCCCCAGCTGGGCCTGGATGGAGCTTCTCCCGCTGCCGTCCCAGCCTTCACTGTTACTGCTGCTGCTGCTGCCGCCGCTGCTGGCCAGAGGGTCCTGGCAGTGCCCACGCACCCCCTTCGACGCCTTGCGCAATTTTGACGTGGAGTACGAGGTGCCCAGCTTCTCGGCCGGAGGTCCGATACAGGCCGTAACGACCTACGACGGCGGCGAGGACGGGAGTGCGGTGTTCGTGGCTACGCGCAACCGCCTGTACGTGCTTGGGCCTGGCCTGCAGCCAGTAGAGAGCCTGGCCACGGGCCCTGTTGGGGACCCTGGCTGCCAGACATGTGCAGCCTGTGGCCCGGGCCCTCACGGCCCACAGGGAGACACAGATGCACAGGTGCTGGTACTGGAGCCTGCGCTGCCTGCACTGGTCAGCTGCGGATCAAGCCTGCATGGCCGCTGCTTCCTGCACGAACTTGAGCCAGGAGGGACAGCCTTGCACCTGGCACCGCCAGTCTGCCTCTTCTCCACCCATCACAACCAACCCAAGGAATGCCCTGACTGCGTGGCCAGCCCTCTGGGCACCGTCGTGACCGTGGTTGAGCAGGGCCATGCCTCCTACTTCTATGTGGCATCCTCACTGGACGAGACGGTGGCGGCAAGCTTCAGCCCTCGCTCAGTGTCCATCCGGCGCCTCAAGGCCGATGCCTCTGGATTCGCACCTGGCTTTGCCTCGCTGTCGGTGCTGCCCCAGTACCTCGCTTCCTACCCTATCGAGTACGTGTACAGTTTCCGGGCCGGGGCCTTTGTCTATTTCCTGACTGTGCAGCGGGTCAGCCTGACCTCCGCCCCAGAAGCCTTGCACACGCGCCTGGCACGGCTCAACGCGGTTGAGTCCGAGCTGGGAGACTACCGGGAGCTGGTCCTCGACTGCCGATTTGCGCCCAAACGCCGGCGCCGCGGGGCCGCTGAGGGAGGACAGCCCTACCCAGTGCTGAGAGCTGCCCACACCTCTCCGGTGGGCAGCCAGTTGGCCACTGAGCTGAGCATCAAGGAGGGCCAGGAAGTGCTATTTGGAGTCTTCACGGCCAGGAGAGACAGCAGCCCCGGTGTGAGTCCCAACTCTGTCGTCTGTGCCTTTCCCATCGACCTGGTGGACACTGTCATCGAGCAGGGTGTGAAGCGCTGCTGTGAGTCTCCTGTCCCCCAGGGCATGCCGCGAGGGCTCGACTTCTTCCAGTCGCATAGTTTTTGCCCCAACCCGGTGAGCAGAAAGAAGGGGCCCTGCCCTGTGAACTGAATGCCGCGAGAGGGGCCGGGAGGAGAAAGGGCAGGAGGGGAGAAGTTTTCTTTTCCACCCAGTTCCTTAGCGCTGGGGCGGCAGCGGGATTGGTGCCGGGGGTGTGGGCATCGGCCAAGCCCAGGCTACCCTGGAGGTTCACCTCTGAGCCAGGCTAGCCCCTGTTGCTCCTCCATTTTGCTCTTTCACCCTCTCGGGTACCATGGCCTCTGATTTTTTAGGTAGTTTCCCAGATTGTGTGAGAACCAGGTTGCATCACAACTGTCTCTGGCAGACACATTGCCAAAGTCCTGGTAGAGGGACAGGATCCCCTCCTACCTGCCCATCACACACACACACCGTCGGGGGGATCCACAAAGAAACAGCCCCCCACATGGCAGCTGCTAACAGATTCGCACAGATACAGCTGCTCACCAGCACACTTTCGTTTTCCCTTTGGAAGCACTTGTTTTGTTTGGCTCTTCAAGGAGGGTGGGGCAGGAGTTGTCAGAGAAAGCCCCCACCCCACTTCCAATTCAGGAAGTCTCCCGGGCCTTAAAAGTTTGGGGGCTTGTTGGAGAGCCTGCATGGCGTGGGCTTCACTCGTCTCTGTTTATTCTCTATGGGAGTTCTCTGTGGGGAGGACCTAGGACATGGCGGAGGTGGCTCGGCTCTAGTAAATTCCGGGAGGTTCACCCCAGTCTTGTGCAAGCAACTGTAAACATCTGGGGATGAGTAAAGCCTTCGGAGGAGGTGGTTGGAATTGGTTCACCACGAAGGAGTCCCAGGCTTTCTTCCACTGTCATTGGGGCCCTGCTCCAGTTCCCCTTTTCACCCCAGGCAGGAGGTCCCCCAGCCCATGTTGACCTGGGGGCTCTTTCTAGCAGACCCTACCCAGGTTCTCTCCAGCCATGGTGTCAGGGAACAGGAGCAGAGACAAACAGGACATTCTTTAAGATGCTGAGGATAAGACCCAAACCGACCCTTTAGAGCTATTGAAACAGCCCTACCCTAGCTTATGAGATCAAACCAAGGTGATGGGGTGAACAGCATTAGATGAGTGGTGTTTCAGTGAGCTCACAGTCACTGCTCTTAGATTCTTTGATTGCCCTGTGGCCCTGGCCCTTCCGTGACATTCTCCACTGACTCCTTTCTAGCTCTTATTGATGCCTCAGAGGTAGGAGGAGAACTTAGACACCGTGAGGAGTAGGGGATCGCCAGCCTCACTCCCTCAGCTAAGTCCCTCTGGGTTCAGGAGACCCTAGGGGTAGAGAGCTTTGGGCCTGCGCCTGGGCAGCCCCGCCTGCCCTCCTCTCTTTCCGTCTGGGGAGTCTGAACCTCTCCCTGACTTGGCTAGCGGTCAGTAGGTCAGAAGACATCCAGCCTGAGTTGGCAGTGCCAGGTTCTAGGAGGACTAATCTTAAGATGGCTCACAAGCTGGCCAGGTCCCTGGGAAGTGTGCAAATGAGCCTGTACTGTGTTTGTCGGGTGACTGGGCACGTAGTCTCCCGGGCAACACCCACTGTGTGCTGATTGTTGCTGGCCTCAGGAAGCCTGTGCAGCTCTTATCTGGCACCTGCCCTCTGTGGGTTCAGGTAGGACTTAAGTCTGGAGCAGTCACCCTCCTCTGTGGGGCCCTGGACACTTGAGTCTTGTTTTTAGGAGCCAAGGGCTCATAGACAAGCCTGAAAACCTAGAGCTAAGCCCTCAAACACAGGGGCAAGCAGACAGGGGTGTGGCCCTGACTGGGGTAGGGCCTCTTTCCCACCCCTCAGCCTCACCTGTCCCTGAGTCACGCTGAAAACACCTAGATGGCTTCCGGCAAAGGCCAGGCCCCTTTCCCCGCCTCAAGTGAGGACAGAGTCCCAGTTCCCACCCGCCCAGGCTATAGACGAAGAGTGTGTGGAGTCTCTGGGCCCAGCTCTGCACCCCCAGGGCTCCTGATCAGCACTGAGGACTAGGTTAAGCATACTTGGTTTGATGGGAGCCTCAGGCCTGGCAAGGGAAGGTCCCAAGCAGCTAGGACTACTGAGCCCTGCCTGTGGTTTGCACTCAGCTCCAATCCCTTGCATTCTTACCCTGATCTGATTTCCCAGAACCTTCCACAGTCCTGCCTTGGGACTTGAGCGCAGCCCCCAAAAGACCTTCTCATTAAGAGCAGGGGAGAGGTGTCTCACAATCCTTGGGGTCTACACTTCAGGTCTTCATTTTTCCCTTTTGTACCCTGAAGGGGATACAGGTAGCAACTGGAGGTGCTGGAAGATCTTTGGAATCTCAGGGAGAAGGACCATGTTACCAGTCCCATGATGGCTCAGTTACCTTCAGAGTTTAGCCGCCCTCCCTGGAGCGAAACGCCAGCCCAAGCTGAAGTGCAGGGCATAACCGGCAGGGGGCGGAAGAGAGCTCCGGTGGAGAGCTTGGACTTCTTACCTGGCTCCTCTCCTGAGAGGCTATAGAACCCTGGACAAGTGACCCAATGCTCTCTGAGCCCATTTCCTTATCTGCAAAATGGGGGTGGTGAGAGCACCCACTTTATAGGGCAGTTATGAGGACAGAATGGGGTTGGGCCTGTAAGACTCTAAGTCATTATCAGAATGAACATGGCAAGTCAGAGCAAGGCACAGGAGAAGCTGGTCTTCCAGCCTGGGCCTTCTTTCCTGGCCTTACTGCCTCTGAGAGGCCCACTGGTGGAAGGCGGCAGGTAAGTGGCAGGTAAGGCCTTATCTAGTTAAGCCAGGTAAGGGATGGGGGTTTGGGCTGCTGTGGTCTCTGCAGAGGTCCCCAGGAGTCAGTGTGTGGTGATGAGCCCTGACTCCTTCCCTGACCCTCCCCAGCCTGGCCTGGAGGCCCCGAGCCTCAACACCAGCTGCCATCACTTCCCTCTGCTGGTCCATGGAAGCCTGTCACGTGTGGACCTCTTCAACGGGCTGTTAGGACCTGTGCAGGTAACTGCACTGCACGTGACACGCCTTGACAACGTCACAGTGGCCCACATGGGCACAGCCGATGGGCGCATCCTGCAGGTAGGACCCCTATCTCCATGGCTCCTTGTCCCTGGGTCCCCATTCCCCGTTTCCATTTTGGTCACAGCTAACCTGTCCCAGGTGGAGCTGGCCAGATCTCTCAACTACTTACTGTATGTGTCCAACTTCTCACTGGGCTGCAACGGGCAGTCCATGCAACGATATGTCAGTCGCCTTGGAGACCACCTGTTCTTTGCCTCTGGGGACCAGGTAAGGTGGGACTGGGGTCAGGCCGGGGTCAAGGTTATGGGAGCATAGGCCCTCCATCCAATCCTGGAAGCGCTGACACACAGGTCTCACCACCCTGACCTACAATAACCAGGGTGTCTGTGGGGTCTGGTTCCCCCCACCACCACCCCTGAGCCACCTGTCTGCCACTCCAAGGTCTTCCAGGTACCTATCCAGGGCCCTGGCTGCCGCCACTTCCTCACCTGTGGGAGTTGTCTGCGGGCACAGCGTTTCATGGGCTGTGGCTGGTGTGGGGATACGTGTGGCCGGCAGAAGGAGTGTCCTGGCTCCTGGCAACAGGATCATTGCCCACCTGAGCTTACTGAGGTATGGCTTGCTTGGAAGGGCACAGGTGGGACAAGCCGGGCCTGGGGTGGGGCTCAGCATATCTTTTATTTTTAATACTATTTCTTCTAGTTGGTTTTTTTTTTTGTTTTTTGTTTTTGTTTTTTTTTGTTTTTTTTAAAGATTTTATTTATTTATTTGACACACAGAGAGAGATTACAAGTAGGCAGAGAGGCAGGCAGAGAGAGAGACAGGGAGAGGAGGAAGCAGGCTCCCTGCTGAGCAGAGAGCCCGATGCGGGCCTCGATCTCAGGACGCTGAGATCATGACCTGAGCCGAAAGCAGAGGCTTTAACCCACTGAGCCACCCAGGCGCCCTTTTTTTTTGTTTTTGTTTGTTTTTGTTTTTTTTTGTGGGACGGCTGGGTGGCTCAGTCATTAACCATCTGCCTTCGGCTAAGGTCATGATCCCAGGGTCTTGGGATCAAGCCCTGCATTGGGTTCCCTGCTCAGCAAGGAGCCTGCTTCTCCCTCTCCCACTCCTGCTGGTGTTCCCTCTCTCGCTGTGTCTCTCTCTGTCAAATAAATAAATAAAATCTTTAAAGAAAGATTTTAATCATTTCGTTAAAAAAGATTTATTTATGTATTTGAGAGAGAGTGAGTGTGCACATGCATGTGCGCACACACGAGCGGGGGAGGGGCAGAGGGGAAGAATCTTAAGCAGACTCCCCGATGAGGGTGGAGCCCAACATGGGGCTTGATCTCACGATCTTCCTGAGATCATGACCTGAGCCAAAATCAAGAATCCAACACTTGACCAACTGAGCCACCCAAGTGGGGGGGTGGTCAGCACGTCTAAACCATGATCCTCAGGCCTGGAGTGTCCTCCATATCAACAAGAAGGGTATTCTTGGCAGAGCGGATGGCACACGCAGAGACTTGGAGGCAGAAAAGTGCCTGAGTGAGGGCTAGGGAGTGACCTGGGGGACTGGAGGGAGGGCAGGCAAGGGGCATGACCAAAAACTCTGGGGAAAGCAGACAGCTGAGAGCCCTGACCCACACAGGGACACAAGCTCTCTCCCCTTCTTCAGTTCTACCCACAGAGTGGACCGCAAAGGGGCAGCACAAGGCTGACCCTGTGCGGCTCCAACTTCTACCTGCACCCTGCTGAGCTGGTACATGAAGGGACCCATCGCGTCACCGTGGGCCAAAGTCCCTGCCGGCTGCTGCCCAAGGACAGTTCAAAACCCAGGTATAACCTGGTCTCTGCCCTTCCTGTCCCTGACAGGGGTGACCAAACAGCCCCTTCCCTGTGAGGCCCTGTCTTCTGCTTACTGGGGGCAAGGAGGTAGGAGGCAAGCTGCACCAAGGCTGCTTGGTGTCTGAGGGGACATCTCTGTCCCTTCTTGAGCCTGTATATGCCCTACCTATCTGTTGAGTCGTGGAACTAGGCAAGGTTAGTCCCTGCCTCACCAGCTCCTGCCTACCCTGGAGGAAGGGGAGGGGTGAAGAGACGCCATTTTTAGGCCTGGAAACCTGTGATATGTGGTGGCCATGCGGCCAAGCCTCTGTGACCCCTGACTGACCTTGGATTCCCCTGGTGCCCTAGACCAGTGCCCCGGAAAGACTTTGTAGAGGAGCTTGCGTGTGAGGTGGAGCCCTTGGGCACGCAGCCTGCCGGGCCGGCCAACATCAGCCTCACTGTGACCAACATGCCCCCAGGCAAGCACTTCCGGGTAGATGGCACCTCCATGCTGCAAGGCTTCTCTTTCATGGTGAGGCCACCTTGCCTTGTCTGTGCCCTTGGCCAGCCTGGCAGTATGGGCAGGGAAGGGCTTGGAGTGGAAGGCCTCGTACGTCAAGCTAAGCCACCTCCATACCCTCTTAGGAGCCGGTGCTGACAGCAGTAAAACCCCTCTTTGGCCCACGGGCAGGGGGCACCTGCCTCACCCTTGAAGGCGAGGGCCTGTCTCTAGGCACCAGCCAGGTTGTGCTGGTCAATGGGACTGAGTGCCCACTGGAACGGTAAGTGCCAATAGGCCAGGGAAGGGGAGGCTACAGGGCTCTACCCAGGGGAGCCTTCACCAGCTGAGACGTGGATCCTGCCAGGGCAGAGAGAAGAGAGCTCGGTCACACGGCCAGTGTAGGTAGCATGTCCAGGAAGAAGGATCTGATGCCCCTTCCAGCCCAGAGGTGGTTTGGGGATGGTGAGACAGCCCATCACAGAGTTTATTAGCTCCAACCAAGGCTTTGGGGAACCTGTTCCGCCTTCCTTTCCTGGAAGACTGAATGGCCCTATCTTCAAACACACCCACTGCGTATGGGCAGGTTGGGGTGACCAACAGAGGAACTGGGAGGGATTGGCAGACCCTTGAAGACGGTAGGTCTGGCTTCATGGAGGGTGATCCTGAGCCCAGCCGCCCCCGCCCCCACCCCCACCCCCAACTCCCCTCGTTCTGCAGGGTCAGCGAGGGGAAGCTTTTGTGTACCACGCCCCCTGCGGCGGCTACTGCTAGCGTTCCTGTTTGCCTGCTGTTAGGGGGCGCTGTGGTGCCTGGCTCCTGGAACTTCCGCTATCTGGAAGACCCAGTTGTGCTGGGCATCAGCCCCAACTGTGGCTACATGTAAGTGCCACCCCCTTGCCCGCTCTGGTCTCCTAGGAATGAGGGAGCCAGCCCAAGAGAGCACCCCGAGCCCACCACACTGCTCTCTTCCACAGTGGCTCCCACATCACCATCCACGGCCAGCATCTGACTTCGGCGTGGCGCCTAGTGCTGTCATTCCATGATGGGCTTAGGGCAGTGGAAAACAGTGTGAGTGGGCACGGGCAGCTGCCAAGCGGGCACTAGCCAGGAGGGCTGGATGGGTCCCCTGAGTTCCAGCCCTACCCCCTGGCTGGGCTGAGGCGACTGGGGCGGCTGGAGGAGGAACTCCTGGCTAACCACTCTTGCCTGGGCCCCAGCAGTGTGAGCAGGGGCTCCTGGAGCAGCAGTTGTGCCGCCTGCCTGAATATGTGGTCCGAAGCCCCCAGGGGTGGGTGACAGGGAACCTGAGCGCCCAGGGGGATGGAGCCGCTGGCTTCACGCTGCCTGGCTTTCGCTTCCTGCCCCCACCCCATCCACCCAGCACTGACCTGGCCCCGCTGAAGCCTGAGGAGCATGCCGTTAAGTTTGAGGTAAGTGTGGGGGGTGGAGGTCAGGGACAGTGGAGGGTTAGGGCTGAAGCCTTGCCCGGAGGAGACGGGGGCACTGGCCAGTCCTCATGACTGTCTCTGCAGTATATTGGGCTGGGCGCAGTGGCTGATTGTGTGGATGTGAACGTGACCGTGGATGGTAAGAGCTGCCAGCATGAGCTCCGGGGCGATGTGGTCATCTGCCCTCTGCCCCCCTCCCTGCAACTTGGCAAGGACGGTGTCCCACTGCAGGTAGGCAGCTCAGCTGGCCCCCCGCGGGAGATGGGGGCCAGGGCTTGCGTGCTGGGCCTGAGCTGCTACCTGCCCCCAGGTCTGCGTGGATCGTGAATGTCACATCCTGGGCAGGGTGGTACGGCCAGGCCCAGAGGGGGTCCCCCAGAGGCTACTCCTCGGTGTCTTGCTGGCCCTTCTTCTGCTTGTGGCTGTGCTGGCCGCTGCGCTGATATTCAATTACCGGCGGAGGAAACAGCTAGGTGAGCTCTCTGCTCCCCTCCCAACTCAGCCTGTACCCCCAAACCACGGCCTCTCCAAGTTCCTATGTCCTCTTTTTGGAGGTCTGCCCACACCCCCTGGGTATAGGGCAGCCTCTACGAGTTTGGAGAAGCTGGCCACCAAGGGCTGTCTTTCCATTGTCCTGTCTCTAAACCCAGGTGACCTGGCATCCTTGGACCGGACGACTGAAGCCATGCCCTTGCCTGTGCTCCGCTCGGGCTCTGACTACAGAAATGGCCTTGGTGAGACGGGGGCAGCGCTGAAAGCTAGAGCCATTCCCTCTGCTCCACAGGCCCCTCACTTCCTCTCCTCCACAGCAACCCCTGATGCTGATGGTCTGGATGGTCCGGATTCCACCAGCCAGGACCACAAAGTGTCCTCCTCCGACAGTGGGGATGGGTCCTGCGTTCCATTGCTGCGGACAGCGTCCATCCAGCTTGGGGACTTGGACTCTGCGCTCCTGGCCGAGGTCAAAGATGTGCTGATCCCCCATGAGCGGGTGGTCACCCACAGTGACCGAGTCATTGGCAAAGGTGTGGGGGCCAGGACAGGCGGGGCTGGGGCACAGATGGAGTCCTGAGATGGCAGGGGCTCAAGGGACATTTAGGCAGGACTCTGCTCTGGCCTTCTCCCCATGCTTTGTGACCTTGGGAATACCACAGAACCTATCTGAGCCTCCATTTGCTCCTCTGTAATAGGAATTTGTTCTGGCTTCAGTGGATTCTGGGGCAGATCAGGCGGGCATGGGCGGGCTGCCGGCTCTGTCACCATGTAGCTGCTGCTTGTTTTTAATGTCAGACTCGCCCGTTGGTGCTCTGGGGTTTAGTTGCCAGCAAGAGGGCGTGGTGTGCAGCCCTGTACAATGGGGCCCCCTTACCGTCTCCCCTTCACCAGGCCACTTTGGTGTTGTCTATCATGGAGAATACATAGACAAGGACCAGAATCGAATCCACTGTGCTATCAAGTCGCTGAGTCGTAAGTGGGTCCCCATCCCTATCCCTGTCCCTGTCCCCGCGGTGCTCCCACCTTGCTGAGTGACCCAGAGCGGAAGACCTTTCTTCTCCATTTCCCCATCTGGCCCCGGCATCTGAGCCTGACTGAAGCCACTCTGCAGGCATCACAGAGGTGCAGGAGGTGGAGGCCTTCCTGCAGGAGGGGCTGCTCATGCGCGGTCTGCACCACCCGAACGTGTTGGCTCTCATCGGCATCGTGCTGCCCCCGGAAGGGCTGCCCCGTGTGCTGCTGCCCTACATGCGCCACGGAGACCTGCTTCGGTTCATCCGCTCACCCCAGCGGGTCCGTGCTCGGGTGGCCCGGGCTGTGCGGGGGGCGGGGGGCAGGAGACGCGGGCAGCAGTGGGGATGTGCTGCGAAGCCCTTGCTTACCGACCCACCTGTGGTTCCCAGAATCCCACGGTGAAGGACCTCATCAGCTTCGGCCTTCAGGTGGCCCGCGGCATGGAGTACCTGGCAGAGCAGAAGTTTGTGCACAGGGACCTGGCTGCTCGGAACTGCATGTGAGGGGCCCGGGCGTTTGGGGTGACACAAGAGGGGCAGGGCACCGGGGTGTGCAGCTGCCTCAAGGCACCTCAGGGAACAGCCGTCTCTCCAGCCCTTGCTGGGCAGCCCTGGCCATGTCCTCCCTTCTCTGGCCCTTCGATTTCCCGTCTGCCCGGCACATGCTTCGACTGGCCGCTGTGGCTCTGAAGCCCTGGGAAGGCCCAGAACAGATGGGTTCAGGGCCTGGTGGGGGCCAGTCCTGACTGTGTTTCCCATCCCCCACCCTCAGGCTGGACGAGTCATTCACTGTCAAGGTGGCTGACTTTGGCCTGGCCCGCGACGTCCTGGACAAGGAGTACTACAGTGTTCGGCAGCATCGCCATGCTCGCCTCCCTGTCAAATGGATGGCGCTGGAGAGCCTGCAGACCTACAGATTCACCACCAAGTCAGACGTGGTGAGGCCCCACCTGCCCCAGAGTCCACAGGTCTCAGTGTCCTGGAGAAGCACTGAGCCTTGCCCATTCGGCTCCAGCTGGTGATCTCAGTCCTGGGAATCCCCAAGCTGAGCAGCCCCCACAGCCCATTTGCCCACTTCTGAGCAGGTCCAAGATGGACTCCTCTTGCCAGGCCAAGAGGGGGCTGTGAACTCACTGGCTCCTTGCAGACTGTACAGGGCCTACCCAGGCCCATCTGGGCAGGGCCCGGTGGTGAGAAGAGACTGAGGGAAGGTGCTTGTGAGGTATTGAGGAGTGGGCTCTGACGATTTCCAGCTAGAGGACCTAGGGGGGCCTACCTGCCCCCAAACTTGGGGTAAGAGTTGAGTCTCCTCTCCCCTTCCCACAGTGGTCATTTGGTGTGCTGCTGTGGGAGCTGCTGACACGGGGAGCCCCACCATACCCCCACATGGACCCCTTCGACCTCACTCAATTCCTGGCCCAGGGTCGGCGCCTGCCCCAGCCTGAGTATTGTCCCAATTCTCTGTGAGTATGCAGAGGTGGAGGTGGGAGGGTGTGGGGCCCCAGAGACAAGGGAGGAACAGGGGATGGAGCTCTCGCCTGGCTCTCTGACTGCTCCTCTGGTCGACCCTGAAAGGGCCCCTCTCTGGGCCTCAGTTTCCTCGTCTGTGGACTGTTTCCACCCCCATTTGGGGCTGAGCACTGGGAGGATATCATGGTTGCCATGGTAACGGTGCTCCCCACTCAGAGTCTGGGTTGAGGCCAGTGATTTGATTTCTCAGCACTCCTCTCACCCCACCCCCGCCAAGGGGGCCTGTTTTCCATCTTTTCCATTCACTTAACCTCAAGGAAAGGTTCCATTAGCTCCCACACTAGCCCCCTCCACATCTCCAGATCACAATTTTTCCCTACTGAATATAGTTTCAGATTCCCTGTGGCCAAGGCCCGGTGGCAGCTGCGTTGTCACCGTGCCTGCCCAGGGGGGCCGTGCGAGGGTTCAACTTCAGGAGCAGTATACGGGCCTTGCCTGTGCCTGGGCCTCTGTGCTTAGAACAGGAAGAACCAGGTCACAGGTAAAGGTAGTTGATGACTCCCATCTCAGGCTGTGTTCCAAAAGGGTATGAGTAACCCTTCCTCCGGCCCTGCCTGCCTTTGGCTTGATCTTTATTATTCGTTTCACTAGTGCATCTGGTTTGAAGTAAGGGAAATCATCTCCTCCGCCCATCTGCCCCCCCGGCTTGGGATGAGGACAGTACCACCCAGAGAGTTTGAGAATTAGGAGATTATTGTGTGTAGGCCACTTAGTGTCATTTAAGGCAGGGACAGCATTTCCAAGATAAAGAGGCACGAATTAAGACCCACCAGGCAAACCCAGAGAGACACTGCTTGGGAATCACATTGCCACTGGCACCAGCCCCCACGTCCGTGGCTCAGGACTTTGGATCCCCATGTCGCTGGACATGGGCTTCTTTCCTAAAAGAGCTGAGATAGAACTGTGATAGCTCGTGAGCTGCACCCTAAGCTAAGCCCTTTATGGTCACCCTCCCACCCTCTGGCCCAACAGCTCTGTGATCAGGGTAGGATCCTGAGGCACAGAGAGCCTAAGGAACTTGCCCAAGATCACACCGTTCAGGTCACAGGGCACGGGAGTCCAAGCTCTTAACCCTGGGGGCAGCTGCCAGGTGGGGAGGCTGGACTGGAATAGCAATCTCGATGCTGAGAAGAGCCGCCTCTGACTGGTGGTGGTGGTGGCGGGCCACACTCCGCACTAGGCCCAGCCACCTGTCGCCTGTCCTCCTCCCTGTGTGGCCTGCCAGGGGACTCACAGCGAGTGGGCAGCCCTGCCTCTGACGTGCCCCTCCCCCACAGGTATGCCGTGATGCTACGCTGCTGGGCGGCCGAACCTGCAGTGAGACCCACGTTCACGGTGCTGGTGGCAGAAGTGGAGCACGTGGCGGCCAGGATGCTCGGGGACCACTACGTGCAGCTGCCTGCAGCCTACGTGAACCTGGGCGTTAGTACCTCGGATGAGGCCAGCAAGCCCCCAGATCAGTCGCAGACCACGCCCGTGCACAGGAGCACTGCCCGACCCAGGCCTCTTTCAGAGCCCCCGCAGCCCACGTGACCTCAGCCCTAGGTGGGGCCCAGGGATTGGACCTGCCTAGCAGCCAGGGAGTTCATCCCAAACTGCCACTGGGCTGTGCCAGGCCCAGGGCAGCCCAAGCCAGCCTCTGTCCTGTCCCTGCCCCTGAACCTTCAGGGGCGACCCGAGGGAGCAGGGCCCCTTGGCCCCTTGCTCCACAGAGGGAGCAGTGGCGTGATCTTCCATGCAGTGAGTATTTATGGGGTACCCGGCATGTGCTTGACCTGCTGGGCACAGGAGACTCAACGGTGACCGCACAGGCACTGGCCCTTGAACTAGTAAATGAACAAACGAATATTCAAGTGCAAAGTGTGGTCAATGCTTTGAAAGACAGGCTGCTTTGAGGGAATGGAGGGCAGCTTTAGAGAGAGGAGAGAGGTGAGGGAAGCCTCCTGGGAGGTGACATTTCTGCTAAGGCCCTGTCAGGTGGGAACTGTGCCAGAAACACAGGTGGGGGAAGAGAGTTTTGGGCAAAGTGAGCAGCACATACAAAGACTCCAAGGCTGGAGAGGGCTAGGGTAAGCAAGAAGGTTCCAGAGAACAGGAAGGATGGGGCAAGGCCCCGATCCAGGTTCTAGGGCCCTGGGGAACCCTTGGTTCGATGGAGCCAGTCCAGGCGTGCAGCAGCCAGAATGACTTCTCCCCTTTCCCAGCCCATGTCTGTCCCTTTCTAGCCCTTCTCAGGGCTCCCTGCTCCCCCTGCAGCTCCCCCTCACATACATACACTGCCCCCCACACACACACACACACACTGTCAGGGCATGGAGACCAGTTCCCCCCTCCTCGCCCCTACCAAATCCTGCCAGCACTGCCCTTGTGGCCTTGAGAGAGATGAGCCAGCAGCAAGACCTCAGCTCCACACTTTCAAGGCACCAGCTTCAAGATGCTGGACTGCCCAGGCTATTTATACCCGTCAAGGCCACCGCACAATAGCCACTAGAGGGGCAGACTCCACTGGAGAGCGAGGACAGTTCCCTCCTCACACTGCTCCTCCTCCACAGGCTGGATGCTAAAGTGGAAAGCTGGGATGCCAGTGACTGGGCCCAGGGTATGCATCGCAGTCATTCCTCTGTCTCACTCAGGACCCGATGGCCTCCATCCCGCCAGTTGGGAGACCCCAGTTCACCCTACGGAGAGAAAGCCCTCTCCCCCTGTGAGTTCCTAGCTCTTTGCCCCGTCACACGGGGAACGCTGGGTTTGGAGCAAGAGCTCCCTGGTAAATGGCGGGGGGGGGGTCCTTGAAACTAGAGCTGCCCAGCTCTTCTGTACCCATACTGCTGCCTACTCCGTCACCTCAGGCCAAAGGAAGCCCTGCCATGGGGAGCTTGAGGACCCTGAGGACATGTGGGTAAAGCTTAAAAGGAGGCTTTTTGCTCAAGCTCAGGGTTCCAAAGACCAGGGGTCTTTGATCTGGAGAGGTAGAGATGGACTGTGCCTGTTTACCACTGTATCTCTGATCCCCACCCAGACCTAGAGGAGGTTTTGTAGCCTATGCTGAACCAGAGACCTCTAGAGGATCCGTGTGTGTGTGTGTGTGTGTGTGTGTGTGTGTGTGTGTGTGTGTAGGGGAATCAGCTGTGTTGCCCCTGAGGTTGGAAGAGAGGTGAGTGGAATGCCCTAGAATACCCCCCAGCTGTAGTCCCCGTACTAGTTAGGAAAGGCTGTCTCTATCACTCCAGCTTGCAGCCCTCCTGCCCCGACCTCACCCTAGGGACCCGAAGAGCTCCCTGCTCTGTGTGGGGAGTGAGGAGACAGCCCAGGGCCCTCTCTGAAGCTGGACTGAAGCTCCTTCCCCGATGAGCCTCTGAAGTTCATGGACCACTGGCTCATCTGCTCCTAAGAGAGGAGTCTGTGCCTGGGAGGGGAGATTAGCAGGAGAGGGTTCTCACAGAAGGGAGAAAGAGGACAGCTTAGGGGGTGTCAGCTTTCCTCTGCAGCCAGAATATCGGACTTTGGATGTATTTCTGCGCCAAGGGCCTCTGAAGTCAGGATTCTCCAGAGAGGGGCCCCAGTTAAGCAGGTGCTTGGGCCCCTGGATCATGGCCTAGCTGGACCTCCTCCCCCCAGGGCTGCAGCCCCCAAGCTCTGAGCTACATCCTAACAGCTATCTGAGTAGTCCCAAGTCCAGCTGGAGTATCAAGAACTGGAACTGCTTCAGGGTTTCAAATTCCTGATGGGGCCACCAGGGAGAAGAGGAAGGGAGGGTTAGTTCTAGGCCCCCAGGTGCGCTGGGAGAACTAGAAGGTTCCGAGTGGCTTCCAGGGCCAGGGAAGGCTGAGCTGCCTTTCCCATGGGAGAGGTCTGAACAGTATCTCAGACATGGTGTGCAGCCAGTGCAAGCAGAAGGTTGCTGGTGGCTATGGTGGGCCTAGGCCTTCCACTGGGGTGGGATGGGGTGAGCAGAGGCTTCTGGGGCTTTGGGAATCCAGTCTTCTACCATGAGCTGTGGAGGACAGGTACCAATTCCCCTGCCTCATCCCTCTCAATCACAGCCCAGTGGGGCTGGGGGCAAGCAGGTGCCAGTAAAGGTTGGAGGGAGGCCAGAATGGGAGCTGGGGCCAAGGAAGCTGCAAATGACTCACAGCCTCCTGACTGCCCATTGGTGTCACTGTTGTCTGGCACCTGGAGAGCAGACATGGTGCCGACCGACCTGTTTTGATGGGGGCCATGAGTCTGATCTGAGATCCTCCCTATGCGTCCATCCCAGCCTTTCAGAGAATTTTCCCAGGGATCCCTAGGCCCACTGGGGTCACACCTGAGAGTTCCAGATATAGCCCCATTCCAAACCTTGGGATCTTCCAGGGCACTGGCCTCTCCAGTCACTCCCTTGGTGCAGCACATGAGGCCACGGGTCCACCAATGGTTCTACTTCACAAATTAACTCCCTTTACCTATAGGAGAGAGCAGGACCCCCAGTACCAGGGTGGGGTGAGGTGGGGGGATGTGGGCACTGCTGGGAGCGTCTGAGGCTCAGCGAGGCCCAGGCTTCATCTCACACTTATTACCCCTGCCTGGGGAGAAGTAGCCCTAGGAATCTGTGGCTGAGCACGGAGCTGCATCCACCAGGCCCTGATGAAGAACATCTTTTTGTTGTTGTTTTTTAAAAGATTTTATTTATTATTTGACAGAGAAAGACACAGTGAGAGAGGGAACACCAGCAGGAGGAGTGGGAGAGGGGGAAGCAGGCTTCCCGCCGAGCAGGGAGCCCGATATGGGGCTTGAACCCAGGACCCTGGGATCATGACCTGAGCCGAAGGCAGACGCTTAACAACTGAGCCACCCAGGAGCCCCTGAAGAACATCTTTTACTCTATGCTGGGCTGGAGAACTCCCCTCTGCGAAGACCCCAGGGTTTGAGCATTTCTTCACTCAGAGCCTCTGCTCTGCCCCCGTGAGGGTCCAACCAGCCCAGAGGAGTGGGGCTGACTCCGTGAAGGGCCCCCCAGCTTTCCCCATCTAGCACAGAGGGGCCGGCTGAACCTCGTTTTCTCCTGCCACTCTTTTGGGGTCTGTTCCAGCCAGAGTTTATAACTCAATGAGTGTAGATGTGAGAAGAGCCTGGGCAGCTGTGACATTCACTTCCGGCTGCGGTAGCTTCCTGGGTGGGCTGGGTTCTTTTGCTTGAGGATGGTGACCTGGAGCCATGGCCTTCACACTTTGTCCTCCCCTGGTGGGAGTCCTTGGCCCAGGAGAAAGCTCGGCAGGAGATGCCTGGCTGTTGGTAGGGCTTGCCTGACCCCGCTCAGTCTATGGGTGGGCACCTGAATCCCAGCCACCTCACACTGATATCCACAGGCCCCCTTAGAAATGACTATTTCTCCTGACCCCCCAGACCACTAGTCCACCCCAGATAAGAACTCACAGCTCCAGGCTCTATTAGGGAGGGTGGCTGCACTCCTGAGCCTCCCCACAGCCTCTGCATCTTGTTCTCTATTCCTTCAGTGCCCTGAGCATCTTCTGTCCCTGGTTCCAGTACATTCCGGCTAAGCTTAGCAGGTGCAGTCACAATGCCCTGTAGAGGGAGGCCCCCAGATCACACTCCTCTTGCGGGATGAGAATCGCATTCCGGGACTATGCCCTACCATTGCTACTCATTCCCCTGCAACCTCTACTCCAACCATCTGGCAGGCTTGACCTCCTCAGGGAAACAGAGACATTTAAGGCCCTGACAGCCTGCCCTTGCAGGGCCCGTGACAGGATGCCCCGGTATTTGGCCCTCACCAGTCTCCCTATTGCTCAGCTGAAGCTCAGATGCAAGGCCCGTGGTGATTCCTATTTTGAACTCAGCTGGTAGGAGCTGAGGGAAGTTGCTGCATCCTTGGGTCTCAGCAAGGACAGAGGCAGAGGGAGCACACGAGGTTCCCCATACCAGGGGCATCCTTGCCTCCTCTCCTCCATTCCCTCTCATGTTGTTTTAGCCACCCGCACACTTGTGGTCAGTCTAGGACTGGGCACTGGGGATCTGGGAATGTATCAGGAAAGGCAGGGGGCTCAAAGCAGCTGGCAGCCAAGATCCCAGGATCCCAGGATCTTCAGGCAGCTGGGCAGCCAGTGCCCACTCTCTCATGTCACATGCCTACCCCACCTGTGCAGCCTGGACCATAGAGACTGAAAGGCCCCCACGGAGTCCACTCCACCCCTGGACTGCATGGTAGTGCCAGCTTCAGCCAGGCAGCAGTCCTGCTGACCTGTTCCTGCCAGCTGGGGAACGAATCCTTTGGGCAGCCCCAGTCACCCTGTCCACATGGCTCCTTGCCCACGGGCTCCGACCCAGCCACCTGTTGTTAAAGTTGCCGCCACCCTCCACGGGGCCTGAGTTCTTCAAGGACCCTGAGGGAAGACCGATCTCAGCTCCCCCCTGCAGATATGGTCGGAGGTCTCTTCCGCATAGTCATGGAATGGTGCGTGCTTCTGGCAGCACTTGCTCTGCCCCCACCG